>OMKL01058726.1:6080-22290 GCA_900302295.1 Parasudis fraserbrunneri | reverse complement strand
ATACCGTACATACCCACAAACACTCACAGCACGAAGATTAAGCTACTCCCTGTCTATATTTTCCTTTCTCATGCTACATAAACACACACACACACACACATACACACACACACACACACAATAAAGGAAACATCCACGTGATTGCTCTAATCAAAAAAGGGTGCTCCAAGCAGAACAGTCCGTTGGTTCCATGAAGAAAACTCACCGGATCCTCACTGTAGGCCACATCAAAGAAACTCATCACTCTCACCATTTATTTAATTACGTTTTTTCTTCTGGTGAAGAGACTGGTTAGAGCCGGGTTTGGTGTAGGAGCTTTTAAAACTTTGAAATTCATGATGATTTTAAAAGCCCCATTGCCAAACATTGTTTTCCACTTTGGACCACTAATGTTTCCAGTTTATGAGATGTTTAGGAACACTCAAAGCACTACTTCCTCCATGCCAACATCACCTCATGCCCTTACCAGGAATCGGATTTTGTTGGCTATTACCTTTAAGATGCCATGTGTCATGGCAATTTCGATCAATTCGAAAGACCCACACAAAGCATGCACATTAAAACTGACATTGCTGATGGTAATCTTCTAATTTCATATGTATTGCCTCGTGTTAGGTAGGCTACGCTATATTGAAACATTCTGAAAATGAATTAGCCTACAAATAATAGTTATTTTCGGGGATAATGGCAATTCGCTTTCAACTCAATCAATTCAAGATACAAAATGGAGACTGTAAATCACATCATAGATAATTCAATTGTTTCTTTTATGACTACCTCCTTGTGGCAAGTTTTTCAACATCTGAACATTTATAGAAAAGCCACTTCCTGGAGAGCCTCTGTGGAGACTCAAATGGAACCAAAGCCCAGTTCTTCTTACACGGAGGACACAGTAAGTCTTTGGTGGAGGAAGACAGGAGCAGAACTAGAGGAAGAAGCCACTTCTTCCTCTGCCCCGTTAATCTCTCCATAAAATGCCCTCCCTGCCCCCACTGTTGTTGGAAAGAGTAACAAGGGGTCGCTATGGCAACGGCCACTGTCTCCCTCCCCGCGCTCTCCGAGTCACCGTTAGTCAAGCATGTGGTGGAACTGTACATAGAGAGAGAGAGAGAGAGAGAGAGAGAGAGAGAGAGAGAGAGAGAGAGACAGTGCTGGGTCCAGAGGAAGCGCGGCAGCCTTCCAGGGTGTCCTTGGACCCCAGTCAGTTCTACATTATTCATCGCAAGAAGCCCGGATTCATCCAGGGTGACTTACATCTCTCATCATTTACATGCTACCCGCCTATGAATTATTGAATCAATGAGTTCTGGGCCAGATGAGCCGTGAAGGGCACATGAGTGGAGGTTCACTGATTGTATGGACACACTGTCCGCGAGGTCATGCACCGAAAGCTAGAGTCTGTAGTCTTCAAATCTGGAATTTATCCAACTATATTTGGGTATGTTTACATATCGTGTCCGTTGAGAGTTTGACTTGAGGATGCAAAATAAGCGTTCTGGAACATTCTTAGCCTATCGGAACACAATGTACAGGTTATAAGTCCAATGTTTATAAACATTACAACTGTAAAAAACAAACAAACAAACATTTACAGCCTCAACACCCATGTTAAACTTTAGCATTTAAAAATTAATAGGGCTAACACTTCAGCAATGTGAAGACTTGTAGAGGTATGACTTTTTATGCTCTAAATGGTTTGTAATTGTTCTATGAACATTTTAGATCTTTATTTTAGTTATTAGGATCTTATCTGAAATCTTAGAAGTCACATATGTTATCAACTTTGAATCACATAATCAATCTATTTCAGAAAAAAACACAAACAGAGAAAATAAAATTATTTATTATTATTAATTTATTTTTAAAAACAAGAAACATTAGGCCGATGGCTTTGAAAGGTACTGCCCATGATACGTGCTCAAAGCAGAACCACCTAAACTCATGTTCAATGTTTTTTTAAGTGTGATGAGCATTCAGGCAGCATCCAACAGTCACTGAGCGTTGGTACTGTACGTATCGGAGGTGAAATAATCATTAACTGCCCGGTGTCAGGATAACTGCTAAAGAGGAAACTGCAAAGGTCCAATTTAAAAAACTGTCGAAGTTAGAAATAGGTTGAACCGGCTATTAGCTTGAATTAGCTATTTCCACTCTGCTTTCAAAAGGGAAGCACAGGCCAAAAATGTTTAAATAAAAAATAATAAAAAGTAAAGTAGTAAAAAAGGGGAAGCACAGCTGTCAATGAGACTGTGTCAGCATTGAAAGGGGAAAGTGTGTGAACTTCACATGAGGCGAAGAACTCCAGTGGTCCATTTTAAACAGCGAATCTCTTAGTATTAAGTGAAATTTGCTATATTCAAGGTGATTAACCACTCCATTTTCAACGGCATAAAATTCTATCCATATACTGTGAATTGCAGTGGTCACAGATTGAAATTCAGAGGCTATTAACACTAAAAGGCCTTAAAGCACAAAATGATGTGATGCAAGGATCAAAGTAAGAGACATAATGTTATATAGAATCAAACGCATTAGTTACCACTAATTAACATTGTGGAATGAGCTGTAGGCTATATGAATGACCACTGGCAGCTGAGGTGAACGTGTCTCTTTGATGTTTGAACTCTCCTCTGGACTGAACACAGATCCATATTTATGCAGGTGCAAACATGATTGGATATCATTAGTTTGAGGCCGGTACATCTTGGAATACCGTAGGATACTTTGGATCAACAGGACTTAAAGGCCCAATCCATAATCTAAACATTAACACATGGGTAGCCCCTAGGAGCAGGAAAGTGCTAGTCACAGTGGCATGTGGGATTAGCAGCATTTGGCAACTGTTCAGTAGCCTCCAAATCCCTCCAACAGACTACCATTCAAAATAGTTTCCAATTGTTTCCAAACAGTGCCCCTTATCGTTACTTTATTCTCTTGGATAGAAAAACATTTCAGTGCATTACTGTAATGGTCACTGGATATGAATGTTTCAGCCTCCATGTTGAGAAAGACTGAGTTCTTTTTTTTTCTTTTCTGTTCTAGTGAATGACGAGTGCATGACGTCTACTACAATATCCAAAATCCGGGTAATTTCCCAAGCAATCGCTAATCATGTTCAAGATTTAACACTAGGATTACTTTTTGTATTGACTTTTATCCACTACAGCCACCCATCCACGTAAGCTTGCCCACTCTCAGTGTTGCTTGTTAAAGATACACTACATAATCTAAGATTTTAGGACTGTGTATACTAAACCCGGTACAAGAATGAGCACCTAATTTAGTGATTGAGTTTACATGATCCTCAATCTGTTAGATCTGTTTTATGTCCACTTCTTTTTCTCATGTGTGTCATTTCACCATTACTTTTTAGGGTAGTAATAGAAATGTTCATGTCATGTTTGTCCCATTCAATGAATACCAAAATAATTTCTATTCTGTTAAAACCTAATAAAGATCCGACATTCTGTTCTAATTATAATCTTGTCTCACTATCAAATACAGATTTATCTAAGTTATCTGTAAAGTGTAAAAGATGAAGACAGTTATAAAATAATTAATCCACTCAGATCAAATTGGGTTTATAAATCAGCTATTCAATCTAATTCATATTTTAACACAAGCGATGTGCCCAACATTATTAATTTACTTTATGCTTTAGGCAAAGTTGAATGGCCCTTTATGTTCACCACATTGAAATAATTAGGTTTTTGTGATAATTTTATTAAATGGGAAACCATATCATAGAATTCTCCATATGTCTCTGCTATCACAAATGGCCTACATTCAAAACTTTCTAGCTGTCCAGAAGAACAAGGCAGGGATGTCCCTTTTTCCCATCATGTTTTTTTGTACTTTTCTAGAACCTTTAATGGCTGCAGTGCAAAATATCAGGTATAAAAACTGGTAGCAGAGAGTATAAAATCAATATGTATGCAGGTGATATTTTGCTTTTTGTTAGAAAAGGACCAGACCAGTGTTTTGGAGTTCTTTTCTCATTTCCCACATTCATGGTCTATTTTACATTACCTTAGATTATTTCCAGTGTTTGCTTTACATTTTGAGATACTAGATGTCTTTAACTTTAATATATTTTTGTAATGAATATTTTTAAACAAAACTTGTTGACACAATGGAACCTCATTTATCCGAACCCGTCGGGAATGGAGGTTTTTCAGTAGGCCGAAATTTTCAGATTATTAAAATATGCATGAAAACACATGGGACCTTTTCTGAAATATTTGGAAGTACTGCAAAGTTGTTTGCAAATGCAATATTTGGCATAAATTGTGTTTATACTGTATATTGGGGCTGTCAATATTAACATTTTAGTTCTGGCAATTAATTAAAAAACCTTAACTTTAATGCAATTTGACCCCAACCACCTCCCATAACTTCAAAAGCAAGCTGCCTGTGGCAGACTGCGTTTACCTTCCTGATCACTCTGACATGCAAAGCAGGAGAACGATGAGTGACCTGACATCCCCTTGTCTTATGAACTTTCAGTATAAAAAGTTTGTGAACGGGCCATTGGATTAAATCAAGTTGTACGCACATTGCGGTCTTTCCACCCTCCGAGGAACAAGTCTGAAGTACCGTCTACTGTAATGATATCTCTGCTAATGATGTCCCATTCCCAAGGAGCAGGCAGTGCAGCTGTGTCAACTCTGTCAACAAAGCTATCATTACATCAGACTCAGACTCAGAGAACAAATGTATTTACATTTATTGCCATTCAACATTACTGAAGACCACTGTGACTGGTAAGTATGAGTACTTCCCGTAACCATTTTATCATGCGTTTCTTCATTACCACAGCCCCTATAGACGTATTTTGAAATATATTTTTACTTGTGTTAATTGTGATTAATCACGTGATTAACACGTTAAAACACTGAATGGTTTGACAGCCCTATTATATATGATATAATGTGTTTAGATATGCAACAGCCAGGTGAAGTAACATGCTTGGGGGGGTGAAATAGATCTGGCCAGATCAGTAAAATGATCAATTCAGATCTCTGAGGTTCAGATATGATACGATATGTTACGATACATTTTATTTTCCATTTCAGAATCAGAATCAGAATCAGAATCAGCTTTATTTGCAAAATGTGTGTGTGCATACAAGGAATTTGACTCTGGCCCAGCGGCTCCACATGCACTTACACAAAAGAAAAGAGAAGAAAAGAAGGGGGGGGAAAGAACAACAACACAACAAACCTCAGAGATATACACATTATACACTATAAACTATAGTGTTTATACTATAGATATAAGCTATATATAGTTGAACCATTCCTATGTAGCTGTAAACAGGATACAATTAGTGCAAGAAGTGATAGACACTATATACAAGTGAACCATTCCTGTGAGCTGTAACAGGATACAAATAGTGAAGAGAGGCGAGGAGTGCAGAGGAATGAAGATATAAATGTAAAATGTTAGCAAAAAGAAAAATCACGTTACTTGATTGACATATATATAGTCGGTGGTTATGCGCAGTATGTACAGCCTGTTCAGATATACAATAGTGAAATGTATTGCACACTAGTGTTCTAGACTAAAATTAATATGTTATATTATAGTGTTCCAGGGTATTTGCATATAATGTAAAGGTACAAACAGGGCTATTGCACAGAGCCACAGAGCCACAGTGAGTCAACTGTTCATAAGTGTGACGGCGAGGAGGTCTGGTTTCTGTGTCTGGTGGTTTTGGTGTACAGTGATCTGTGGCACCTTCCAGATGGGAGAAGTTGGTACAGATTATGTCCTGGGTGGAAGGGGTCTGTAGTGAGTTCCATGGATAATAATATAATAAGTTACTCATACTGACGAAGAGGATTGCGCTAAGCCATAATTGTGTAAATATAGCTTTCAACTTCCATTCCTTTTTAAGGACTTCATCTGGCAGCACCATCTGTGCCCCACATTCAGAAACACTGATAGGAATGGACGTCTCATACAACTCTTTTGAGTTTCTGCTTCAGCTCACACTGAAGCTCATGCTGAAGACTGATTCCTCCGTATCACATGGACGGTTTAGAAATGTAATTGCAGGCTTGCCTGCAAGAGTATGCAATTGTTTTTAGTTCTGACTTGTCTTATATGACATCTTATACTGTATGTTTACAATGTAAACTAATTCTTTATTTATTACTAATTGTTTTATATTTGCATATTGAAATGGCTGTAAGTCTCTGCAACATTGTAAATGAGGGTAACCTCAACTGTCCATTCGAGAATAAATAAAAGTTTGAAATTAATTTATATATGCCCAAACAACGGGGATATTATGGATTCACCCAACATCTACCGCGGCAGATCCTATGTGTGAATGCGATAATTCAAATAGCTTTCATTCAAATATTTTCTAATTTGTGGTGCACATTCATTACCCCTAGAGGAAGAACCCTATTAATTTTGGTGACCCCATGACCTTTGCTCTAGCACCACCATCAGGCCAAACTTTAAATTTTCAAATTAGTGAACCATTTTTTCATAGCCATGAACCCCCCACCCCCACCTCCACCCAATTGACTTTTAGTGTCCATTTTCACCATTATACAAAACAGACATTTGATGAGGGAATTAAAAAATATTTGACATAATGCCTCATACAACAGAGCATACTGGATATGGTAGAGCACAGTTCATCCTAGGTGGGAAGAATACCAAAATACTCATCTAGAGAATAACGTACAAAAGATAAAAAGGAGCAGCATGTCAAAATCAAAATAGCACCCAAGTAACCAGCTACTTTCTAAGTAAGTTAATCAACATTATGATTTTGAACCGTGACTTTCCTCTAGTGCCACCATCAGGTCAAACTTTGTTAGTTTGTTAGTCATACAGTAATGAAACTGATATCCAGAGATAGGGCTGGAAGGTATACCAAATATCAATGTATACCATCATGGATCCATGCAAAGGTATGGATTTTTACCATACTGTCATCTGTGATATAAACATATTGTAATAAATATATATATAGACACACTGTATATTTTCAAGTTAATCAAATCAGATTCCTTGCAGCAGTATTTAAAAAGTAAAATAAAATAGACCCTTTATTAATGAAATGGGACCATGACAATTTTATTACAAAATAAAGACATAAAAAAGATGTCGTATCACTTTGTAATTTGCACTGGGAAATTATACCGTCAAATACTTTATACCGTCAAAACTCAGAAGAATTTCATGATATAATGGGTCGGGCATATCGCCCAGCCCGATCCAGAGATGCGTCTACTCATGGACAACAAATTTGCCATAAGGAGCTATGAGGTCCATCATATTGGAATTTCTGCCATTTAGAATTTTTTGATAAACACTTTTTCCCCATCTCAACCAGCCCGTTCACCTGATTCTCACCAAAGTTGCTGTGTGGAATCTGGAGACCAACATCTTTAAATTCTGTATTTAGATAATTGATGGGCCAAATCATATGGCCGCCAGATCCAGTCAAATTTAGGAAAAACACATGTTAAACAGGAAGTGACTCATTACTTGTGAACGCACTGTCCGATTTCCACCAAACTTGACAAATATGATTTCCTTACAATAGCAAGGAGGCCTTTATAGTCCTGAGTCATCTGGCCGCATGGTGGTCGCAGCAAACTATTTTCAAGTGAAGTGGATGGAAGAGTGGAGACGCGTTGAGCACAGAGGTGCGTTCAACAAGACATTATGTTTGCAAATGTTCGCAAACATTTGTGGAAAAAACTCTGTTTATGTTTGAGATTAAACATTTGCAAACATTACTAAATGGTAAGGAGAGGTAATGATTGGTAAACGAAAATGACATCACAGCCACTGGAGTCCCATATGGCTGTCATGACTGTTATTTCACTGTTTGTTCAAGTTGTGCATTTTTTCCTCTCTCCCTTTCATCACTATTGTAGCTTGCTGCCTTTTATAACAGCCTAGCTGACATTACCTTTTATAACAGCCTAGCTGACATTACCTTTTATAACAGCCTAGCTGACGTTAGCAGCGCCATCCACCAATGACCGCAAGTAAAGGACAAGACTTTCTTTTGCATTAATTAGCTTACTGGTGTGAGACAGACAAGGAATTCTGTGGGAATGCTGGTTTTTGACAGCAAGTCAGTGGATTTTATATAGTTCTATGAGTTGAACGCACCTCAGCTGTGTGTGCCTGAGTGGGAGGAGGCAGGGCTGTTGGGCAGCGTGTGTGTGTGTGTGTGTGTGTGTGTGTGTCTGTCAGAGCCAGTGGTCGGAGCGAGACTGCCTGTACTGCCTTATTGAAATGTTCTACAACAATGAGAAATCTGATGGTCAATGAAGCCATTCCGTGAAAATGTTGTCAGAATATATCCATATCTTTATCAGGCCAATCTTTCAATTTTAGAATTTGTGTATCTCGAATACATATAGTTTCTAACTGTATATTAATTGTGTCTATTTGAAAAAAGAAATAGTCCAAATATTGAATGAAATGATGTCTTAAGTAAGGATGTAAGTAAATAAAGTACCTTTCACAGAGCAAGGTCACAAAGTGCCTCACATGAGTAAAATTGTTAAAAATCAGACCATAAAAACAAACGCTGGGACAGCGCGAGGCAAAATCAATGTTTAAGCTTGTTTATCACATATGTGTTGCTCTGATCGTCACCTATACGCCAGTATCTGTCCCAACAATGACAAAAGAGTTGCTTTGTAGGTATTCGTAATGGTATTTTAGAGTTTGTCATTTCCTGGGAATTCTTTTTTTGATGACTCATCGTGCACACTGGGGCTTATAGTAATTTAGTGTCAAATTAAATGCTTTCTAGAATTGTCCCTCCCACCTTAGCGCACATTCAGCGCTATTGGCTGCTGTAAACGCCAATCAATATCCGCAACAAGTCCCACCCTGTTTTTACAGGTAACATGTAAATATCCAGTTCCGAATTGCATTCTGCTAGCCATTTCACGTGGCCTTCAAAGGCGTCAGCAGAGAACGCAGATCGTATGTCTGCAGGAAGAGCGTTCCACAGTGTCTGAGCCACAACTTCAAAGGCATGATCACCTTTTGTTTGAAGTCGAGAGTTGGGAACAACCAGTAGGCCCCTGGTCAGAAGACCTAAGTGACCTACTGGTGATATAAGGATGGTGCAGGTCCCAGATGTTCACAGGTTCCTGACCATGCAGGGCTCCTATATGTGAAAACAAGAACCTTAAAATGAATCCTACATTTGATGGGAAGCCAATGTAAAGAAGGTTAACGACTTGCTGAGGAAGGTGAAAAGGGAATTGCAGTAGTGTAGCCGGGATTATTATAAAAGCATGAATGATCAACTCTAGCTCAGGTTGTTCAAGATTTCAAGATTCTTTTATTGTAACAGTTTTAAAAATGTACATACATTCAGAAAACGTGAGATGCTAGTTTTCCTTCGCTCCTCAACCATGTAGTATGCACAAGGTACAATATGTGATACAACAGACCTGAGTTTGGCAATGTTTCTTGAAGGTCCAATATTCTACTCCTTTTCAACAAGTTAATATAGGTCTCCGAGGTCCCCAAAACACGTCTTTGAAGTTTTTTGCTGAAAATACCACTCGGATTATGCATTCTAGCGTACCCCTATACCCCTCTGTTTCAGTCCTGTCCGGGCTGTTTCTGGAACTGTTCATATCAAATATGAATTAAGATCCAGCAGTTGCATATCCTATTTCTTGCCTGAAATGTTGTCAGAGACATATTTTAGTGAACCGTTTAGGTGGAAAAGGAGTGTTTACCGCTGATGTGGTATTTAAAAATGGCGGTTGGTGCCTGCCGGTGAACATGTACATGGGATGACATTTTTGAGACCATTTCCATTGACCAGTCAACGGTCTGCAGTATCGCATGGCAGCACGGATAGTACCTTTTGGTGCCTACCACAGAGCAGTAGCTAAAGTCGGCATGGTTCAGTTGGCAGTTGAGAAAACGGAAAACAAAGTGGGAGCACGGATTCTGGCACGGCATGGTAAGGTAGTGGAAAAGCGCCATTAGTAAATGAGGTACCGCAACACAGGTGTTTAAAACACCCAGTTCCTGGTCAAATGACATAAATACAAGGAGGAGGCAGTATGCCTGTTGCGGTCCACAGTGGGACAAAGCTGTATCAGTTCCCAAGTGAAAGTCGAGAGGTTTGCCATCAACGTAGCTATGTTTAGCCTACATTTAGAACAAAGAGTAATTGGCTCACCAGTAGCCTGACACGTCAGACCCATGGAATGCTACGCAAGCTAGCTCTCCATTGGGTCTGAACCAAGGACTAAGACAGGGATAGGACAGATGTACTTCAGAAATTGCTCGCACACACCCATGGGAGCCAGAAAGCTGAAACAGCGCCGTCTGTTTATATGACCGGCTCCTCTCCGAAGGTAATAAGTAATGTTTCATTTTGACATTTGTACGCATCTATTACCATTATTACTGTCAGAAAAAAATATGATTATCACTGGGTGTTAGTTATGATATGAGGTTAGATATTTTTGGCTAACATTTAGCCTAAGGGAGACATTAGCTGGGAAGTTGCTCCTTTTGTTGATGCAGTTAGTTTGCTAACGTCCCAGCACGTAACGTTGGTAACCTATTTATTCTCAGAAAGCCGAAGATACATGTCAGAGTTGACTACTTCTCCAAAAGGAAATCGGTTAACTTCATCATCATGGTGTTGTAGCCATCTGTGGTAAACTCTGTTTAACGAGGCTGACGTTATTAAAGGAACACTAATTTAAGCACCATGGTTAACTTTGTCTTTCTATTAGCTAATGTTAGACACTGAGACTGCCAACCAGAATTTCCCAATGTGAAAAGCCAAATCAATAATCCCAACATAATCAAATGGGTAGCCAAACCATCCAAAATAAAGATGGGATTGGAGACATGTTTTCCTTCTCTAGTTTAGCACTGGGATATCACAATCATGAGGAATATTTTCTACGTCAGTAGCTAGCTTATATCACGACCTGCTCACATAGGCCTATGCTAAATTAAATGTAAAGTAATGTTGTGAATCCGTTATAGTATTTACATGTTAAGAATCTGCTTGAACAATAGTTGGTCAACGCCTCATTTCTTTGGGCAGGTCATACCGTCCTCAAGAGAAGATGGAGGAGAGCAAGAGCTAAGTGGCTGCTACAAACTACCTGACCAGCGGATTTCTACCACATGCATGGGGAGAATGACGACAACTTGACGTGTTATTAGATTAATGTTATTTTTTTAAATACTTTATGTATTATATTAATTGAACTCTAGCACTGAAGAACCGCATAAATCCAGATTACTTTGAGTGTGAATGTGATGCATCACCAGAAGTGTAGTGAAGTAATCAACACAACACACACAACTTACCATCTTTAGATAATTAGGTTTGAAAACATTTGTTACATTTGTTACTATATGGTTCTTTGTCAGATGTATTCCATTACACTGTATTTAAATGTTGCTTAAATCAAATTTATTCCAGTTATTTAAATAAAGAGGAGTTTGAAATACCAGTTATTGTGTCAAGTTTGTCACAGAATTTGAAATTGAAGTGTTGACACTTTCAATTTTAATGTGAGTGAAGTGAAGCAATGCTTAGAAAAAATAAATAAAACCGTAATGATTTGATGACTTGAACACTAGTTCAACTGAAAAAATGGCATAAAAGATGTCCAGTAGGTGGCAACATTGGCTTAAATATTGTGTGCAAACTACAACCCTAGCTATATCTAGTTACAAACATGACCAGATTATGTTCATTGTCCAACTTTAGCCGTTTTGTGGACAATGGAAAACAGCAGGACTGATTTGTGAAACACTTCAATGGAAACCTGAAACACAGGTGAATTACTGATCGTGAATATGTGATGATGCTAGCTAGCTAGCTATATTATAACTTAGCACTTTGCAAGGTAACGTTAGCAAGATGCCTAAGATTTAATGCCTTAAATAAACATCAGGGGTTGAGAATATGCTCTTGGTGGATACTAAATGTTTAGTAGGCTACTATACAAGAAAATTATGAATGGTGAAAATGATATTCATCATGATAATTTAGGATGTCTACTTTCATTTTGAAATCGTACTTTATGTACAATGTCTGGTGAATAGGGTCAATTGTATCAAAACAGTGCCTTTCCCTCAATAGATTATTGGTAAGCTACCTCCTTTCATCTCAACATTGTTAGAATGGAATTTTGGAACCTGTATGACTCGGATCTAATGACTGCCTAGTCCTTAAGATCCCCTGAGCTTGCTCTGAACTTGGAAAATCTGCATTTTCCTTTTGATGCCGCCAGCTCATGGAATGTCCTCCAACACACTCTAAAGCTTGAGATTCTTCAAGCTATGACATGCTGTGTTTCAAGCTGTAATTGTGTTTAGTACAATTCTATTCAATTCTATTGTTTTATCTTCATGTTGTATGGTGATTTTGTGTAATTTTTTTTACCTGCTGTTATTTATTGACGTGATTTATGTAAGCTCATCATCACTGGAAATGAGGGAAACCTCAGTGTCTTGACGAGTTGAAATAAAGGTTTGAAATGAAATGAAATTCAACTCCATTCATGTCAATGCAATTCCATTTAGATTATGCTCCCATGTAGCTGCGTTTCCTGATAGAACGCTGGTATCGTCATGACGTCTGACGTATCCTTGGTAAATAGTCCTTGGTCTGAACACGGTACACCGAAAAGTAAACGAATAGCTTCCAGGCGAAAATGGTCGTCAATAAAGTCAATTTGACTTACCGTGCTGATGGTGTTGGCGTCTTGTCTCTCATCCTGTAATGAATTCCTGGCGCTTTTCGGTGTGCCGTGTTCAGACCGAATGGTGAGCTGGCTTGCTTAGAGTTCCATGGGTCTGTCGTGTCAGGCTAGCCTACCGTACTTACCATGACAACCTCCAATGTTAGCCATGCACGCTGAAATTATTATCTTTTCCTCACTGGCAAAAGACATCATTCCCAAAATTGAGAAAGTGATGTCCATTGAATGTGGGATGGCACACAAGGCTGAATTGTGGTTTTGAGAGAAACGGAAGAACATTTTAGCTAAGATAAATTACATGTTTATAATTGGCAGATGATAGAATGTTGAATAAAATGTCTCTTATTTCTATATTTGAGAAACGTTACTGGCCCAGAGAGCCATTGGAAAATGTTGCTGATTGTCAAGCCTTGTATGTCTTTATGGCAGTGTAATGGAGAGAGAAAGTGGTAACTCGTACCCCTGTGTTCATTTCCACAAATTTTCTAGGACCTATATTTAAGAAGCAACCTACATCGAATTTCCCCACGGGATAATAAAGTATTTCAATTCAATTCAATTCAATCATCAGCTCAGAGTCCTTTTTTAAGTTAATCCAATAAGTACAGTGTTTTGGTTTTTCAAATAATGGCAGCAGAAGTGGTTAGCATTTGTTGGCAATCATGATGGAAGTCATTTGGGAAAGAAAAGAGGGCTGCACCAAAAGCTCTAGCAAGAGGAGCCTCTTCTCCTTTGACCTCCGATATAGTCGGTGCTAAATGACAACAACTTCAGCAAGTTTAATGCTGACAAAGAGCAAGCGAGCTCATTGAAACCTAGCCAAAAATATGGCTAACTTTGTTTTCCTTTGTTATCTTCCCTCCAGGCCCCCCACAGCTCCCTTTCCACAAAGAGGAGGTTCCCCCTGGGCAGCAGCACTACAAACAGGAGAGGAGCCTCAGTCTGGGCCAGGAGGACCCAGACCTCCCACAGATCGATGAGGAACAGGAGGATTTTTGGACCAGTCACGGGGGAGAGCAGCTCCAAGGGCTGGAGGAGGCCATTACCAAAGACTCTGGACTCTCCACGATCAAGATAAGTGGTGTGAGAAGTCTCCATGATCAAGACCAAAGAAAGTCCCCGCACTTAAGCCAAAGTGTAGACAGCACAGAGGGACAGCCTCAACCTAGCACCTCGACTCAACCGAGGCAAACCGAATCTGACAGAGAGGGCTGTGTAGAATCCGAACCAACCAGTGGCTCCCAGTCCCTCTCTGCCCAATGCTCGGGACACAAAAAGGACATGTATATTTGTGATGTGTGTGGGAAAGATTTAGAATCGGCAGAGGGTTTGAAGCTTCACGTGAAAACTCACACGGAAGCAGATGATTGCGAGGAGAGTATGGGTAACGGGAGAGTGAAAGCCGAGAGGCTGTTCGAGTGTCGAATCTGTTGTAAGTGGTTTAAGAGGGCACAAGCCTTGGGACGCCACATGAAGACACACACGGGGGAGAAACCGTACAGTTGCCATGTCTGTAACAAATCCTTCATTACGATGGGCGAAAAGAAAAACCACGTGAGGACACACACGGGAGAGAAACCGTACAGTTGCAGTTTCTGTGGGAAAGGGTTCGCTCAGTCAGGGCACATGAAACTCCACATGAGAACACACACGGGAGAGAAACCGTACATTTGTAATGTCTGCGGGAAAGAGTTTTCCCGGGTCGAAAATGTGAAAAGACACATGAGATTCCACGCAGGAGAGAAATCGCACATGTGTCCCATTTGCAATCAAAGATTTTTTCAGAACTGTGACTTGAGAAAGCACTTGAGGGTTCACACAGGAGAAAAACCCTTTGTTTGCAATGTCTGTGGCAAGTCCTTCACTACAATTCAAGTAAAGAAAGTTCACATGCGGACTCACACAGGAGAGAAG
This sequence comes from Parasudis fraserbrunneri, assembly GCA_900302295.1. Classification (NCBI taxonomy): domain Eukaryota; kingdom Metazoa; phylum Chordata; class Actinopteri; order Aulopiformes; family Chlorophthalmidae; genus Parasudis; species Parasudis fraserbrunneri. The sequence continues at coordinate 7,621 of OMKL01058726.1, read as the reverse complement.
CCATACAGTTGTAATTTCTGTGGGAAAGAGTTTGCTCAATCCGGACATAGGACACTTCACATGAGGATTCACACAGGAGAGAAGCCACACAGTTGCACTGTCTGTGGGAAAGTGTTTACATGGCTCGAAAGTATGAAGAGACACATGAGGTTTCATACAGTAGAGCAATCCTAATAGTATCACATTTATCAACAAAGATTCTTTTGGAATGGTGACTTGGGGAAAAAGAATTGAGGGTTCACACAGGAGAAAAGTTGTTGGCATAGTCTGTGGCAAATAATTCACTAGAATTTAGGGATGCTCTGATATCGATGTTTTAACTGCCGATAGGGATTCTGATGAATCGTAAATTGAGGGTCACTAGAAGAAAGCGATTCAGGCCATGATACGGGCCTGTGCCAATATAGCGAAGAAAGATGGTGACTGCATAACACAGCATGTCAAAGTGTTGAGAGTTGACTTAATACAAGTAGTCAGAGAGGCCCTAATTGAGCGATCCCAAGCATTGCGTTATTTTCTTGACCCTCCAATCATACCTTAGTAACCATTGCAAAGCACCTTAGCTTGACCACAGTCGCGTTCAGCCAATAAAACTCAGTAAAACATATTCAGATTGAATGTGCCCCTGCATTTGCTACGGTTGCTAACACTACTTGATAGGACCAAGCATTTTTGTTGTCCACAATAACACTGTGAACCCGATGTTCAGCAAAGGCTAACGGTAGCCCTAATACTGTTAATTTACCACTGGGGTAGCTTGCTGGTCCTCGGCTGGCTAACGTTAACAATACAGCTAGCAGTAGCTAGCTAGCATTAATGCTACATATAAATATAGGCCAGCAAGGGGTAGCTAACTTTGTAAGTAGTAGCAAGTAGTTCTAGCATTAGGTTAACACTACCATTAGCCTTTGCTGTTAATCAGTTTTACAGAGGGATAACAAAAATGATCTGCCATGCACAAGTATTGTTAGCAATTGTTAGCCTAAGTAGCTAACGCTAATAGATTTGTTATTGTCAGCTCGGCTGCACATTGCCCATAGTCTTGCAAATATTAGTGCTACAGTAAATGAAATGACAGTCACTGACCTTTGAGCAGACATAATGTTAATGCTAGGTCCCGTGTTTGATGTCATGTGAGGTTGAGGTCTTCCCATACTACACCGATCTTCCACGTATATCCAATGCTGACATTTGAGCCAATTCCTTTTGGGTTTTAGGGAAAGGATAAAAACAGCACCCTCTTCCTCACTTTTGCACGTGTCCAGGCACATCTGTTAAAACATCTTCCACTGCAGAAAATCCATGTAGGCTCCGTAGAAAAGAATGGCTCCATGTTCTGACCTAACGGAATGCGGGTCATGCTAAAGGTGGTTGTCGAGCTGTTGCCACGGTAAGCGCCGCTTGGGATCGGTCAATATAAAGGAATTTCCTAAAGCCGAATTTCAACAATAAAATATTCCTATATCTTACCTTTTCGGGAAGTACCGTCATCATCGGCAAAAGGTTTGACTCATTTCCAGAACCGGAGATTGACACCCCCC
>OMKL01058701.1:2226-14381 GCA_900302295.1 Parasudis fraserbrunneri | reverse complement strand
GAGTCGCACGTGTCGGCGGCGGCTGGAGATGACTTATGCGTTTCCGTGAGGCTGCGTTCGATGGCCAGCTGTATCAGTTCGTCGTCTGTCAGGGTGCTGTAGACGCTGTAGTCGTCGAAGCCCCGGTCTGAGCCGCTGGGGCCCGGTACGGACACCGCCGCCATGGTGGAGGAGCTGAGGTGGGGAGAAGAGGTGGAGAACGTGAATGTTAAAGGGATAACACACCCATCTGATGGGTTGCAAACTGTCCGAAGGAGTTTTTTTTTTTCTTTTCTTGAAATCTTGAGGTAGATATCGGTAGCATTTGTTACTAATGCTAGTGGAAGTTAATGCTGACCCAAATCATTTGACAGCGACAGTTTCACTAATGTCACATTGCACCAGTAGATATCACACCGTGTTGTTTGGGTTACTCGATAGTGCCAACCAGTGGTTCTCAAATCTCCCGATCATGGTCGCAGGCAGGGCTTTCAGACTTGTTTATATGAAGCAGGCTTAAAGGGTAAGTTTAGAATTTTGGACCCCTAGGCCTATTTCCTACTTACCATTGATGTTGTCAGTGTTGGTAGAGTCCTTTCTCAGCGCAGTCCGTGCTATTCTTCATACTGGATACCCGCAGCTCTGGCTATTTAGCCACAACACTAATGACTGACTTTGCCAATGGGGCCACGCTCCAATCTGTACAAGCCCTGAAATAACTCCACAGTCGAAACCTGCTCCACAGTGCACCCAATGTAGGTTTCAGCGTTTCTTTCAGGGCTTGTACAGACCTGAGCGTGGCCCCATTGACTTTGCATTATAACACTGGGAAGTGGGAAATAGGACTAGGGTTCCAAAATGATGTACTTACCCTTTAAAGCAGGGCAAAGTATTCCCTGTGTAAAGTAAGGGTAGGCAGTTGAAAGATTGCTAGTCATGTGCAGCACAGTAAACGTGCTTCTTGTGTGCCATCTTGCTACAGAGAGATCATTAGGGCAGCCCCACCTGAAAGAGGCTCTCAGATGCCATTTTCATCTCACCGTCAAAGGTTATATTCACTCGTGTCGTCTGAGATAGCCTCACGAGTTTCATCGTGCCTCGTTAATTCATTTGTTCGTTCAAATATTGAACATCAAAATATCTCAGTTGCACTCAGTTCATCTCGCGAACATTAGCGGATAGCCTGACCCCATGCGCTACCATGGAAGGAAACCTGGCATCGGCACTCTAATAGCAGGGGGCCGCTAAAGGGTAGCATATCATTTACCCCAGATAAAATGCAGGTCATGAAACAGTACTCAGTGCTCTGTCTGGCCCCCACTGCACGTTGGAATGTGAGCCGAGGTCAAGACAACCCACTCACACATATCTTGCAGCATGCAATGTTGCCGACTGTATAAATAGACTCTGATTTTTGAAGGCTTTATTTTGGGTGAACATGACGAAAGGATATTGTGAAGTTACAGTCACTTTCATGGGTGTGCAATACAAAGGATGTTTTGAGTGCCCCCGTGCAAAACCAACGGTGTCATTTCTGAAAAGCAAACTTGCGCTGCAGCGCGCTTCATCGTGGAAACCGCAAGTTCAACTTTATTTGTTTCAAACATACATATACATTGCAGTGAAATACTTTCCCTGTTAGACACCCCACCCCCTTGGACTGTGCATAGCAGGATGAAATAAGATGCGGTAAGACAGTAGCGCAGTACTGCTCAGTCAAAAACACCTTACATAGAATAATAGTACAAATACGATTTTCAAAAAAGAGGAAGAAATTGTCACATTGTTTGTTTTTTGTTTTTACTGAGGATGCACAAACAAAAAAAAACTATGTTTATGAGACAATGTTAAAGGGATAGTTCAGTTCTTTATTGATTTTTTTTTTTTTTTAACCCTAGCACTATTTCTTCCTTACCAATGATTATGTTGATCAGTAGAGTCCTTTCTCAGCACAATCCATGCTGTTCCTCATACTAGCTCCGGCTAGTTAGCCACAAAACCAATGCAATGTCAATGGGGGACAAGCTCCTGTCTGTCAACTGTCAAGTCAACAGAAGCTCATTAATATTTACTCTAGGGCAAGGGTTCCAAGAAAAAAAAATCTGAACTATCCCTTTAACGTAAAAAAAACAAAACAAAAAAAAAACCTGCTTACCTTTTTATGAAGTCCTTATTCTTATCAAAACTCAAATGTTCAGCGTTTTCTTCAGACGAATCCTCTCTCCTCCTTTTGAGTCCTCACTCTGCTGAGGTGTCTATTTCTGAGCCCCGGTTGCTCCTGGCTGCGTTACTGGAGATGGTGTATTTCTGGCATTTGCACATGACTCCACATGCACTTCTGGTGGCAGACCAGCTCTGTGGGCCTCCCCCACTCCTCCTCCTCCTCCTCCTCCGTACCTCCAGACCTCTCTCCTGTGGGGAAGTGTGAGTCGACGGTGACGGGCCGGTAACTCGTGGATATAAATCCTGCCGTGGAAAAAAGGAAGTGCCGTGAGACGTTTTCTCTTTTTGTATTTTGGTTTGCTTTGTGAGCTGCATGATGAACGCCCCAAATTAACTCATATTAGGCCAAGGACCCCACTCTGGTAAGATTTCATCCCAAAACCGTCTGGTTTGATGTTGCAGTAGTTATGATTTACTACAGAATTTAAACTCTTCTGATTTATGATCAGAAGAGGCATTTGTTCTTTCATTGAGCTAATTCAATAATAAGGAAATTGTATTACTCCTCACTTTCCTGGGGACACATTGGACCCCCGCCCCCCCCAGTCACAATGGTGTTGGCTTACTGCCGGGCTGTCGAACACAGTGCGAATGCCAACCACTTATTTTTAGACAAACAAATGGAGGTCAAAGATATTGACAAGATTCTCTCTTTCCCCTTTGTGTTGACAGAGCCATGTGTATGCTTCAAACAATAATTCCCGTTATGTTCAGCCTTTTTTATATCGCCTGGCATCATATCACGTGATTTCGACGAAAAATCGCGTCAATTGGACCATGAATGAGCAAGTTGCATGTTTCTGGGAGTTTGAGTTGGCTATATAGGTCGACATGATTTGTCAATGCAGATGTCTAAGAATAGCAGCGACTTGTGGTGTACATCTAACAAATCACTCCCAGTATCCAGCCCCTCAGTCTCTTGTGTCACGTGTTCTGCTTTAAAGCATGTTTCTTGTATGACATTGACTTTAAAAGGGCCTGCAACTGTGTACAAATACCCAAGATACAATTAAAACTTCACATGGGTCATGAGGTTACAATTAACTTAACTAACCTTATTATTATTATTATTTATTATTATTATTATTATTATTATTATTATTGTGCTAAAATAATAGCGGAAATGAGAGACTAGATTGTAATATGAATTGTGTCACATCAAATTGCATGTTTTGCAAAATGCAGAGGTGAGTAGGTATAGATGGCGAAAAATATATCCTAACATTTATGATGGGTGAAAAGAAATGGCTGTGCACGTAACGTAAGTGGGTCATGTGACTTAGGTCAAAGGTTGACTAACCATCAAGCAAATTCTTCACTTCATGTGCAAACACAGGCAAACCAACACTTGTTACATGACAATGTTTTATTTTCATCAAGTCGAGCATTAATCAAAAACCTCAGACACATAAGCCTTGAAGAAACAGCCTTTGTACTTAACAACTGTACAGGAGATCCATGACATTTGGAAAGTACATGCGACGTCTGACCCCAAAGTACACGAGCTCCAGTCTTTTCACAACGTATTTACACCTCACTTCACTTATAACCTTTAGATGATAGACATTTGAACACATCACTCATCTTAAAAACCTAAAAACAGACTTACATGGCTCTTCGTCTGAAAGGATCAACGAATCAAACGCTTGGTATAAAAATTCTGGTCACGGTATTCGCACAAGAAATTCTGATCATGCAAGTATACGCCTCAACAAAAAAAACAAAAAAAATCGGACCACGCACATAGCCTTTACGCCTGTGTGTGCACGTGGGCAAGAGAGAACGCGTTTGTCACGACCAAATGACATGATCTCTACCGGACAGTGATCAGATGCCATCTAAAGTCACACCGACTGCATGCAGCTCCACTGACACCACAGTGATGATGGAGGACCACAAAATGATTACAGGGCGACTACAGGTGACCACGTCTCCTTGGACGGCTCGATCCGGGAAGTACTGTATGTATGTCGAGACAGAGGGATAACAAACAAACAGAAAAATATGACTTTTTGGGGAAAAATTACCAAACAAAAAATCGAAATGTTCTTCTGTTGCAGCCTGATATGTGACAAACGACGCCTTGTGATTGTCACCTTTTTTCTTTTTTTTACCAACATACAGTAGCAGTGCTTCCTGGATTCAGCCACGCAAGAGGCAGAGGTTAACTCAGGCACTCTATAGAGTTCAGACATCCTGCCCACTCTGGTCCCACTATGGGTGGCTATGGGCTGAGAACACTTTTTATTTTATTCAGACACTTAACATTCGAAACATCCAATCACATTGGAGTTATTGAATGATGCCCCACAAATATCCAACAATAATGTGTGCAAAAAAATAAATCAAACTAGAGATAGGTTGTTTCCAAATATGACATAATTTCTGAATGGCTTGCTTAAAAGGGAATGTCATCCATTTTAAGAATTCACATATGTTCTTCATTATTCAGTCAGTATTTGTGAACACACATCACTCTCTCCTAAAGCTGGAGCTGCTCCATAGAAAATGAATGGGGCTCTGACTTTATGAGACCATAAAATGTTTGTGTGAGCTCTTACGCCCAAATTAGGTTCATACCCTAGCATTGCTAGAAGGTCTAAACCAGAATTCAAACCTCATTTGGGTGTAAGAGCCTCATAAAGTCAGCTCAACAAATCTACACATTCATATCAAAAGACATCAGTTACCTGTTGATTGAGAACTACTATCCGTCTAAGTGAATTCTTCATGCATTTGCGATGTTCAGCAACTTTTTAAATTCTGTATTCAAACTGATCATTTTTATCATCATAGCAAAATCATAAAGCAAAGCTGTTATACAAAAGGATACATAGCTATTATACAAAAGGATACATAACATAAAGCATCCAACATACATCATTTTCACAGGTGCTTGTTGTTCATTTGTTGTTTGTTTTAGATCTCATCATTCAATGAATTTTTCACATCATAGTTCAGGAATTTTATAAGACTTCCTGGAAGAGGCAAGTTGTTCATGAGTTCCAACCTTTGAACTCCAACTGACTGTCGGATCTTCAGACGGCACAGTTGCATTAATGGATGTGGTGGCACTGAAAGATCAATAAAATAAAGCATAAATACCAAGAGAAATGCAGAGACCAAGGCACTCAACGAGTATACAGTTCATTAAATTGCCTTCATTAAATTGGCATGTTCAAAGTGGAACAGATAAAAAGCTCCTAAACAACACAGAGCTACAAAACATTGGTGCTTGTATAGAAGTGAAGAAATGCATCATGGGTATTCAATTATTCTTGATTAGCCCAAATTGACAGAGGTGTGGCTAAATGCATGCAGACAATAGATACAATTATGATATACAAGGAAAAGATACACCAATTACATGAGCCAGCCACTAGAAGGCAAATATCAATCTCAGGCCAACAGTAGATTGTAATCTGATTGATTGGTTAATATATCGATCGATCAAATAAACAGATGGTTAATACATTCATAAACCAATGCATCATAATAGGCAGCTCACAAGAAAGCTGTGAAGTCGAGACCTTCATTAAGGCCTGGATATTTAGTTGCCTGTAATGTATAGATCCAATAGGGTTCGCGTTGATTTAACAATTTGAGACGTTTGCCCTTTTCTCATCAAGACAGGGACACGGTCAATACCCACTGCTTGGAGTGAGACAGGGTTGCTTTGGGGACAAGTCTTATAGTGCCTGGCTATGGGATAGTCCTCATTACCAATACGTATTGCATACTCATGTTCCATTAGTCGGTCGTGCAAACGTCTTTTAGTGCAGCCAATCTAAAAGACCCATGTGATGCGGGCACCCCAGTCTATAAATCACAAACATAGTTTTGCAACTTGTAAAGTGTTTGACTTGATATTTAGTGTTAGACGCTGGATCCACAAAGGAGGTTTTTTTGCGCAACATTGCTGCAACGGTTGCACTGATTGCATTTGAAAGACCCATATGGCTGCCGTAACCAACTTCGTTGGGAGGTGGCAGGGAGATGACTATGAACCAATTTCTCCTGGAGGGTGGGGCACCTCTTAAAACTAATTACAAGTGGATCTGGGAAGTCTTCACGCAAGGATGTATCACTCTGAATAATACCCCAGTTGTTTTTGATAATGTGTTTCATTTGTTCGGCTTCCGTACTGTATTTTGTACATTTTGTCAGAACCTGATGTAGGTTGGGACGCGGCTCTGTTTTTATACCCACAGTTCAGAAAGCGAGTTCCCATTTCTTTGGATTTTATATTAAAATCATTGTATTGATCGCAAATTCTGCGAACTTTTGGAAATTGACCAAAGGAGATGTTTAATTTGCTTCATTTTGGATTTGGATTTAATTTCCAATTGACCATTGTCAATTGAAATCAATATTGAGGATAAACGTTACACCTTTTGAACACACGAGGGCGATACTAGACAACTAACTGCTCTCTGCCTCACTTGCAGTGCCTGCCTGGCTTTGTGTGTGTGTATCAGCGTGGCCTGAGAGGGGCACCCATTTAAAACTAAATATTTAAATATCATGCTTTTAGAAAAGTTTTGTGTTTGTAGGTTGAGTATTTACAATGTTTACTATTGCCGTTGGCCACTGTCATCTTGTTAAGAACCATGAAAATGCCTATGTAGTGATCTATGCATGAAAACGAAAAAAAATGTCACATGTATGTCACAACAACAGCTATCTAAGCAGTGTTGTGTTTATAGGTGAAGTATTTACTATGTTCGTTAATATAGTAAAATAATTTGGCCAAACAACACAAGGCTGATCTGGGGCACAAAGCACAGCACTTTGTCACTACACTATCCTACTTGCTCACAAGCGGCAGAATAGACTCATTATGTATTCGTGCCCATAATTCATGAACAAAGAAAATATCTGAATGAGGACCTTAACACAATGACACAATGATTATTATTCCTGTATTTATTTTTACTCACTTGCTTTCGCTTTGATTTCTGCCCAGTCACTGTTGCGATCGAGGTGCTCACGAAGTCGAGAGCAGAGTTTCACGTGACCAACATAGTCCAGGAGCAGAGATATGATTGGACCAGCCCAGTTGCAGATTGATGGATCTGAGATGGATTCACAAAACTAAAAAAAAAAGAAAAAAGAAAGTACAATAATTATTATTTCCAAAAACATTGTTTGAATGTGTGATGTGGATACATGCACAGGATGGACGCAGGCCTCCTACAGGCCTACGTTGCGTTCATAGCAAGTCAGAGCTGGGAAGTTTTACAGCATGGAGGTGAAAACATCCCAACTCCAACTCGCCATGAATGCAACACTAGTGACGGCTTACATGAATGTGACAGACCCAGGCCAGTCATCAGCTGCCACAGATGCCAAAAACGCTTTGTAAGTAATATCTAATGATCTGAAAATATTAGGCTAGCTGAAATGCTGCAGGTCTCAGGAAGTCACAAAGTCATGTACAAATGTGCATGCTATATGCTGAGAATGTTGCTAGTTTTAGCTGATTTATTCCTCATCCAAAGCTTGTAGGATTAAAACCGTCAGATGTTATCCAGCTTCCTCTAGATTCAGATTGATAAAGACGTGAGAAACGAGGACAAACTGTGAGCTTGGATAACTGACCAGCATTGACCCTTGCTCGGGGAGCCAATAAACTCATTTCAAGGATCGCAAAATGGAGACCTATGAAGCAATGCCTAATTATTGTAAAGCACATACAGTGACACTTGCCATTGTGTTAATAATGTATTTCTCAACCCACCTGAAGAGGGTCTTGAGACTGTTCAGCCACTCTGTAACGCAGTTCTTCGCTGCGATTGGGTGAAGGAGTGAAGGGTGGGTGTGGTCGACTTCCATGGACGCAATCGAAACAGGCCCTGGCATCACAGCCATTGTCCAAGAGGACCTTTAGCATGGGCAGGTGCCGCATGCCCATCAAGACCGCCGACGGGAACGTTGAGGGATGGATGGAGATGTATGCGTTTACGTTGGCTCTGTACTGCAGCAGCAGCGTCACCATGTCAAAGCAACCCTTCCTCACCGCGAGGAGAAGCGGGTTGAACATGTCAATGTTCGGGTTAGCTCCCGCTTCGAGGAGCATCTCGGCGGCCTCATAGTTTCGGTTGGAAACGGAAAAGTAGAGCGCCGTCTTTCTCCGGTCCTCGTACATCTTGGAGCGCTCGTCGGACAACTCGGTGTTGACGTCGTAGCCTCTCTCGATCAGTATCTCCAGGATGTCGTCCTCGTTGCGCTCTGCAGCGATGTGCAGGGGACTGATGCCGCTTCTTTGTACGAGCATCTTGCTGGTGACGGGGATCAGCAAGGACACAATGCTGAAAAGGAAAAGCCAACCGTAAAGGAAGGTTTGCACGTAAAAGCGGCTGCAGTATGCGTGTGGATGAATCAAAGAGATTTCAAAAGTGCATACCGTGTATGAGCTTCCTGAACAGCGATATGAATTGGCAAAAGGCCGGACTTAGTTGGTCGGTTCGCATCTGCGCAGTGAGACAGGAGCAGCTCCACGGTTGTCACATGTCCATTCTTGCACGCCTCGAATAGCGGAGTCGCCCCGTCGTTTGCCTTGCTATTGACATCAACATCTGGTAACATAAGTAAAGCGTGTTAGCATGTTAAACTCAACCGTTCCTAACAGATTATAGCCTCAGAGTAACGTTGCCTACGCAGGATCAGCAGCAAAGTAGCTCATCGTTGGCCTGGGCCGTTGTCTTACGATGGGAGGTGGTGGTGCCTAACTTGGCGGCGGCGCTACCCTGGGGCAGGCACACGGCTCAAAACGCTGCCTGGTTGCGGCACTCAAAAATTCCTATTATTTCAACTTTGTGTTTTGCCGTTAACCTTTCAAACTGCTATCAGTGAGATTGCAGCTTTAGAAAATAGAAAAAGTATTGAATTCAAAGAGTACCGCATGGTAGCCCTCAATGATGATTTAGCAATGATACCTGCATCCTACTGTACCTCCTGGTGAGCAAAGCAAAGAACGCTGATCATGTTTAGGCAGCTAGAGGCCATTTGGATATCTCTCTGAGAGAAACTGTAGAATCTGCTTACAACTAACCTTTTTTAATCAGGAACTTGACAACATCTACACAGCCACTCTGTGCTGCTGAAAAGAAAGGATTAATCCCATAGATGTTTCTTGCACTGACGTTGGCTCCAGCTTCAAATAAGATCTTGCAAATCTTCACCTGTCCGTGTCTCGCTGCTTCATGAAAAGGTGTCCCTCCCTGAAGGCAACACCTGTTCACCGAGGCTCCAAACTTCAGGAGGAGCGCCACAATCTGTTCATTTGACTTCTCGCAAGCTGAAACAGAATAATAGTTCATCTTAAAGGGATAATCCACATTCTGAAGAAGCCCATCTCATTCGTCATTTCAATCCATCCAAAGAGCATTTGCACCAGTGTTTTGGTGTTTGAGATGTTGCCATCGATCATGGTGGCATTGTAGGTTGTGCTTCATGCCGCGATTAACTTCCGCTAGCTTTGCAAACTATACTAACATTTTCTGGTTCCAATCTTAAATCTTATATAAAAAAAATAAATAAAAATAATAACAAATAAAAATAAAATTGCTTTTTTCTGACATGTACCTGACTAATTAGATAGGCTTCTAAAAATGTAGAATATCAAAGTCCTTGTCAATGTGTTTTTTTTAATCTGTCAATTAAGTGCTAGCTGATTAATTGATATTTCACAGAGCATTGTACCAGTAAAGGTGTAGTGTGGTCTATTTCTCCTGTATTCATGTTCAGTTGTAATTCTGGTGTCTGCCCATCTCTCTTGAGTGCCATTCTAATTATGAAAGTTCAAACGCCAGATTGACAGCACAAGGATGCTTTTCTTTTATAAAGGTGTCCTACGATCCCATGTGGGATGGACCACAAGGTGGCATGACACATAAATAAAATATGAATTAATGAATGAATATATGATTTAATAAAGTCCCTATAGGGATTAAAAACAAGTAAAAATGTTTTCATTTAACTAACGTACGGCAGTTATATTTCAACACAACAGGCATATATGTAAGGGTAAATGCCCACACCTTTACTGCTAATAATTTGCCCTATATACTCAGCCTGAATTGCACCCTTTTCCATTTCATTATTCAGACTTAAGATACCTCTACTGTGACCAGTTTCAGAGAGGGGCGTTGCTGAAGAGCGAGTCCCTCGTGATTTGTTTAACCAATCGCTTATCCCGTAGATCTGACGTCATTCACAAGCAACACTGCTCACAGATTTGCATTCACAAATTTGAGCTTCTTGTTATCAACTGACAGTGAATGGATGATGACTGATGATGGTGATGATGATGATGATGATGGTTCTAACTAGGTAGCACTTGAATGCTATCACCTCGTAAATACAACATGGATTTCCGAGTTGACTAGGACCGACTGGGTGCATGGTAAGTACCCTGAGAGCCTGCAAAGCCAGACCATGAGTTGCAAAATAATGTTAAAAAAAAACAAAACATAAATTTGAAAGCTGATTCCAGGTAAACTAATCCTGGATGTTGAATTATCATCAGAATATTTCACAAATACCTTCATCTCAGTGCTCTTCAAGCACTTATTAAGTTTAAATTGCTACTTAACGAAAACAACACAATTCATGTTGTTTTCTGCTCATAACCGCTGCGAATGGATCTAACATTAAGCGAGTTACTGAGTATAAATATCTTGGCATCTGGCTTGATGAGAAATGTACATGTAAATACCATATTGCTAATCTTATGAGCAAACTAAGATAGAAAATTGGCTTCTGATACAGAAACAGAGCCAGCTTTCCTATGATTAGCAGGAAGAGGGTTGTTGAAGCAGTTTAGATTGTCTTATCAGTTTTGAATATGAATGTGCATCCCGTTGTTAGAGCGTTCACGACATGCTAGAGATACAAACGATTGCAATCTTAATCTTTGACTTCAGAAAAACAAAAACAAAACTGCGCAGTCAAGAAAGGGGGGGCTGCTATAACCTATAAAAACGAAGTTTGATCCATTTGAAGAGAGAGGTTCTCCCACAGTTATGAAGTCGGTTACCTCTGAAGAGAGGGCTCTCCCTGTCTCTATTGACGATGTTGGGATCTGCGCCGCGTTGCAGGAGATACTCCACACACGATACTCTTTCATAACCAGCGGCCAAAAGAAGAGGAGTGTAACCTTTAGTACTGCATTTGTTCACCATGGAAGGATGGGCTGTGGGCAGAGATCACAAAAGTATTTCACCCTCAGCAGAACCAGGCAAAAAAAAAAAAAGTATTTTAATGACAACAGCTTCTTTTGATAGGATACATTCCTGGTCAAGTTAAGGTGACGATATTAGTGTTTAAGTGGCAGAGATTTTGTGTAAGTGTCCTATTGCTCTTTGTAAACAGATTCCATATTTATAAATTATTAATATATAACGGGCAGATTTTTATGTTACAGTATAGTTAGTGAAGTCTGTCTTGATGTGATTTATCATTATTTACATATTGTAATTTCAATACTTTTTTGTCATCGAATTCTTAATTGATAATAACAATAATGTTGTGAATATTAGCCTAATTAATGTTTTTTTCATGTGTGGATCATTGTAAATACCTGTAGTGTTATAATTACTATTGATGATTGTATAGCACACAAGTGTAGGTATATCATGATTCAGTGTTTACACATGTATTCATTTGGTTTACTTTATATATCTGTTGTGACCCCAGGAAGAATAGCTGCTGCTTATGTAATGCTATCCAAACAAATGATAACTATGCTTCTAAGACATTACGCTCACCTTCTACCAAAACCTCAAGGCATTCCAGTCGACCATAATATGCAGCCTGGTGAAGGGCTATCCAGCCTTCATTATCTGGCTCTAGCGCACTATCGGGGTTGCTTCTGATTCTGGACATCAAAGCTTGTGGATCTCCATTCTCGATGATTAACTGCAAGGGACCGCATTCTCTAAAAGATGGGG
>OMKL01058613.1:2917-14696 GCA_900302295.1 Parasudis fraserbrunneri | reverse complement strand
CTGTATATTTCTGCTTGTGTACTGTATTGGTATGTACTGTATATTTCTGCTTGTGTACTGTATTGGTATGTACTGTATATTTCTGCTTGTGTACTGTATATTTCTGCTTGTGTACTGTATGGGTATGTACTGTGTTTCTGCTTGTGTACTGTATGGGTATGCACTGTATGTTTCTGCTTGTGTACTGTGTGTTTCTGCTTGTGTACTGTGTGTTTCTGCTTGTGTACTGTGTGTTTCTGCTTGTGTACTGTATGGGTATGTACTGTGCTTCTGCTTGTGTACTGTATGGTTATCTACTGTATATTTCTGCATAGGTGCGTATGGGTATTGTTATGATCGCTCGTTCAAGTCATGACAAAAATGGGAGACCACATGGCAAAAGGACTTAGTTAAACGATTATTCAATTCAATGAATCAAAAAAACATGAGAAAAGTGAGGTGTGTCATTCAGTAAATCAGTATGTGTGGATGGTGTTGGATGCACTGACAAGGGGAATGAGGTGAGTTGTTGTAAAGTGCAAAAAAAGAAACAAACAGGCCCGGCAGCTGCTCTCTCCAGGTGAAGCCAATCTGCTAACAAGAGGAGAGTTAGGCAAGGGCAAGCATAATTTTGAATGGGAGGGGCAAGGCTAGGAGAGAGAGAGCAAGATAGCCACTCCCAACAAGCAAGGAGAGAGAAAGACACACCCACCTAGGCCAGGCTATGGCCCAGAGGCCATCACAGTATGTTCTGTATGTTTCTACATGTGTATGTATTGATATGTACTGTATGTTTCTGCTTGTGTACGTTATGGGTATGTACTGTATGTTTACACTTGTATACTGTATGGGTACGTTATGGGTATGTACTGTATGTTTCTGCATGGGTATGTTATGGGTATGTACTGTATGTTTCTGCATGGGTACGTTATGGGTATGTACTGTATGTTTCTGGCGTATGGGTATGTACTGTATGTTTCTACTTGGGTACGTTATGGGTATGTACTGTATGTTTCTACTTGGGTACGTTATGGGTATGTACTCTATGTTTCTGCATGGGTACGTTATGGGTATGTACTGTCTGTTTCTGCTTGGGTACCTATGGGTGTACCTATGTTTTTACTTTCTACTTCTACCTTTTAGGAGTCCTGAAGCTGCGATATGGTTTGGGGTGGGGAGGCTTCACCTGAACTGGCCTACATGCTGCCCTCCAAAGTGTACATTATGTCCCGCCAAAGGTATTGTTGTTTCAAAAGAATTGTTGTTTAAGTAAATAGGATATTATTAGTAAATTATATTACAGAATTTTGTACCAAGACAATACCTTTGCCAGAACAGCAAATCAACTCTGAATTCATTTTTCTCAGTTTCGCTGCTCGTTACTGCTATTTGCCTGTGCAAGCCAGCATTATCACACAACCTACCTATCAGCCTACCAATCAGAAGCCATTTTTGTTACCTCTCCAAAATCACAAACTGAGGTACAGGCTCTATAACAAACAAAATAAATAAATGAAGTTCTTGATTTTAAAGGAAATCATTATTATTATTTTTTTTTATTGTAGCCATGCAAGCTAGACTTCTTCACCTGGAGGTCTAGTAAAGAGGGATTTGATCTCAATCTAAATCAGTAGCAGTTGGTGTCTGGTCGAGTCATCAGGAGGCAGCAAAGCTGAAACAAATGTTACCTGTGATTGCCCAGTTCAAAAAGGGACAAGTCATTCATTGTCAGTATTTCTCTTACAATTTAAAGAGCTAGTCCACAAGAATACTACTTAATGACAGAAATTACAATGCGTTGTGCCCCTCCAAAGTCAAAGTTTATCTGTCATATTCTCAGTGTACAAGTATAGTGGCAGTTAAATGCTTTTCATGTGCACAAATACCGCTGTAATCCTGTTACATGGAAGAGAAGTTGATGATGGGATCCAAATTTAGGTTACCTTGTCTCATAGCAACAGCTCTGTTCCACTGTCAGTGATGGAATGTTTTTTGTGGAAGTGTGTCTCAGTAGGAATTACACAGAGAGACAAGGGCCACTGAGCCTCTTGAACACCCTTCACCGTCAATCATCATGGTCAGTCCTGTGAATGTCAATGAGCTGGCTTCACTTCCCCACCAAGGAGCTGACGACTGGACCATCCAACCGAGCCTCGATGAGTTTTGCACCTCTTTGAACAAGATAAAATGACAACAAATTATTCAAATACTGGATTGAGATATTTTATAAATTTGTCGTGAAATTGGAAAACTTAATTTCCTTGTGTGTTTGGAGGTATGGAGAGTTGGAATAGTTCTGGTGTCACGATCACAGACGTTTCCCCGGACACGTTAATTCCCCTTATCTATTTCACCAGGGAGCAGTTGATTAAATCAATCTTTAAAGCAATATATAAGGATAACAAGCATGTCTGGGGAAATGTCCGTGTTCGTGACACTGGATGTGTTGTTGTAGTTGAGATTGTCTGGTTCAAAAAGAAATGGAGGATCACATCGATGACTACCAATACACAGGATCTGATATTACTTTGCTTCGTACAATAATCTGGGATGAACGCAGATGTAGAAATATTGCTTTGATGTTAAGGGAAAGGGACTGAGTGCAGGGATGTCATCTGGATTGTCAAGTGAATACCTCCTATCACAGAGGTTTTAATCTCATTAACATCAAGAGTCTGACAGCAAGCTATCTAAAAGCTGCACAGAGAAGGAGTTTAATAACATTTGAAAAACCCAACAGAATTTCACTGGTCACATGTTCGGCATGCAGGGACATACTGGAAACAACAAACCACCCAGATCACCCAGTTACATGTAACCCAGAGACCTAAGACATTGTTATTTACATTGTCACATATATTAAATGATCAATGTCCAGTTGCATTATTTGGCCCACAGCCCACCACCGATGTTAGAGTTTGGCCTTTGCCCCTCCATGTCAAAAAGTGTTTGGGTACCCCTGGTTTAAACTCTGTGCTACTGAATCCCTACAGTACCTGTGATAATTCACTGCAGTAATGACACCGACTCCATCCAAATAATCGTCCATGTGTCATTTGTGATGTTACCCATCAGTGTTCTGTTCAATAATGGCAGAGAAGTCTACAGGAAAGGGAGGCTAAGGTTAACCTCCCCCTTAAAATGTCAACTTCCCATGCACAAACTCCACATGTTGCCCCCAGAACCTATGTAATGTAAGCAATACACAATTTCCAGCGAGCGCTTCTGGGTTTCATAGATTAGAAGTTATTTTGAATGATGCATAGGAGCTTAGCTGTAAATCCAGCAACCCAGAGAATGACCATTTCACTGTGCCCAAACAATAACTTCTCTGTTGCAGTTTCTTGTCCTACAGTAGACTTTGTTTTTGGATAGTATGTTTTTACCTCTAAGAAGGGAACAGCAACTTACCCCTGCGCACAAAGGTCCTAAAATTAATTTACACATTTGCCAATATACTGAAATTAAAAGGGATATTTCACTCAAGTAGAAGCTTAGCTGATGCTTTTATCCAAAGCAACTTACAAATTGTGTACAACAAGCCAGCAAGAGGGTACACCTCTGGCAGTTAATGGTATGTGGTAATTGTTCATCTAGCAGTGCCAGATTTGAGGGCTTCACTTGGAGTGCATAGTAGTATAGACATAGTATTGTAGATAGTAGATTGTCGATGTTTGGTTTGTCATGCAGGAGACCTGGGTTCAAATTAGGGCTGGGGGGGGGGAATTTAAACAAATCGAGATGTTATCCTCCAACACTAGCAATTGATTCACAAATTCCAAAAATCTATTTTTTTTTTTCAGTTTTGTGATACTTTCCCATGACCTTAGAACATTAGCTCACTAAATCCTACAGATTGCCTATACTAGCCAAGCAGAAAGATGAATAAAAATCAATCAGTCGAATTGATGAGATAATCGTGGTGAATCGAGAACTGATCGTGACCCCAAGAATCAAAATCGAATCAAATTGTGAGATTCCCAAAGATTCCCACCCCCCGGTTCAAATACAGGTGTTACACTCAGATCCACCCTAAAGTAAATAACTATTGTCCATTTGCTCAGATTGATATGCTGCTGCCATTAAGCAAGCATCTGTTTCGTTTCAGTTCACTTCAGTTCTCCTCAGCAGGCTGAGAAGCCATATAATAGCCATAATCTCTGTCACCATCTGGGGCACACAAGCCTCCTCTGTGACCCAGTTGATGTATTGTTAAACCTCTCCTGACTGCTGGCTGGATCACCTGCTGGGGATGACATTAGAGGTACCTCTCTCATTGGAAAGCCAGTGTGCTCTTCGAATGGCTCCTTTTATCATCTCCCGAGCAGCGGGGAGCAGGGCCATGGGAACCATAACAAGGAGAGAAAACTGATAGGTGGAAATGGATTTTAATTTTCAGAGAGCATGGAGGACTAACAGCAAACTGGAGTGTTTTGGGAAAAAC
Organism: Parasudis fraserbrunneri; assembly: GCA_900302295.1. Lineage (NCBI taxonomy): Eukaryota > Metazoa > Chordata > Actinopteri > Aulopiformes > Chlorophthalmidae > Parasudis > Parasudis fraserbrunneri. Next base: position 10,273 of record OMKL01058613.1, on the reverse strand, counting down.
TCAATGTACTAAGCCAAGGCAAAGTGAAGGCAAAGCGATGAAAGGGTCACGAGGGGAGAGGGAGAGTGGGAGAGGAGATCACACAATATGTAATAATGTGAAAGCTCTTTTCTTTCGCCGGGGGGGTGTGGGGGGTAAGGTGCATGGCTGGTGCAGAGGGCAGATTCTATTTTATTCACATGGGTTAATTTGGGCTGGAAATCAGAGACAAATAGCAGCAGTCTTGTCTGCCAGGCATATATGGAAGCAGTCTGTCTGCCAGGCATATAGAGGCATGCCTGGAAAGACAAGGTTGAGTGGATGAAAAAGGGGATGAGTGATAACAAGAAGAAAATATGGCCAGAGGGAAGGACAGAGAAAGCACATCTTGGTTTGTGTACTTTGTCAGGAAAGCAACAGAGAAAGAGAGTGACAGAGAGAAAAACAGATAGCAGAAGAGGGGCAGGCAAGGAAGGAAAGATAACAGGAATGAAAGATAGAGATGGCAAATACCACAATAATAGTAATTTTCTGTACCAGGAAATTGGGAGGCAAGAGGCTGAGAGAGAGAGAGAGAGAGAGAAAGTGAGTATGTGTGTGTGAGGGAGCGCAGGAGTGGAAAATGAAGTGAGAGCATCATGTACACAGGCCACAGAGCAGATTCATTTTCTCTCGAGTGCCTGAAAGAACTGTGGAGGGAGAGGGAAGAACAGTGAAAGAGAGAGAGAGGGATTGAGGGAGGGAGTGAGAGGGGGGACAGGATTTGTGCTTTAGAATCCCTTCAGTCTGTTAACTCACTTCTTTTTCTCTGGTTTACCCAAAGTCTTAAAGTTTAAAATGTTTAATATTCTTTTAGTTTTTAGCAATAAACTACATTCATATTTTCTCACCAGCTATTTTGGACTATAAGGACTATTTGTCACCAATTTGTCTGTGCTGTGCTGTGAAATACTCTCCCCTGGTTGCCTGTGATTGTGACTGTAATTTGAGCCAGGGAGCACATTGACTGAAACAGCTGAATGTGATTAGCTGTGATTATGTCTGTAAGCCAGAAAACGATGATACGGCTCCGTGACTGTGCATCATAACAGCAGGACGCATTATCTACATAGAAAATGATCCTCATTACATACATGTATATTCTATTTAAAGACAGCTGGCCACACAGTCCTCAAATAGCACACTTTGTACTGAGGTGAAACAAAGGGGAAAATCTGCCAATAGGATGAGAAAATATTTCACTTGTTTCAATGCAATTTAGCTCGTTTCAAGACATCAAAAAACAATATCTCCAATGATACCATATTTCAAGATATTATCTTTTTTGTAGGGTAAATTCTTGAAAAAAGATTAACTGTATTGAAAACAAAATAAATCATCTTATCCTATGGGAACCCGTTTTTCTTTTTTAACATGGTTTTAATTTTAGTTTTCCATGTTTTTCTTTTTCCGCATTTGATACTTAACAAAAACATAAATAACAAAACAAAAGGCAATATAACCCCACCCCACCCCCACCAAAAAAGAAATACCACCACAAACAAAACAAAAACAAAATAGAAAAACCCCTCCTCCCTCCCTAGCACACTTGGATGGGCACATGTGAGATGGGAAATGTTCTGTAAATAAAATAATTACAAAATAAGGAAATATTGGGCAAATACATACACTTAGTGCAGATAATCAAAGGACCATGTTTTTGTTCGCGTGTATGTGTGTGTGATTCTGTGTGTGACAAGGTAATCTCGCATACCATTGGCCTCCGTTTGGGACCTCCGTGTGGGACTAACCAATCATGTGTTGTTGCCATGCATTCATTCATGCAATCAAATGTTGCAATGCGTTGTAAACGGTTCATCTCCGTTTGGGACCAACCGAATGTTGCATTGTGTCCGCACAATCGCGACCACTATTACTAGTCTACTTCTATCTAGACACAGTAACCTGCCTGACAGACTGCTGTTAGGTCACGTTTTTTGTTGGCATTTTTATTCACTTTGATATTGGATTTACATCGGGGGTCTTTTGCAACTGTTCTTCTTTGGACTTGTGCGCCGATTTGTACGTGAAGGTAACACGATTGTGGTTTGTTATTCATTTTGCTCACTGCTGACTTTCATTATAATCCCTCTGCGCTACCTTAGCAACCGCTTGACAACCACCTGTAACTTGACTGATGCCAGTTGATAATGACCCAGAAAGGTAACTTTATGCTCGCAAGTATTTCTGTCAATAACTTTGCCTATGGTTAACAAACCGTGAATATGCAACGGTTGGCTTGCTCGCAAGACATTTCATTGTCCCCGAATCGATAACTTTCTTCACGTCAAATATGCGTGGTAGCTATCATTGTTGCGAGTTGAATTGGAGGACGGGATATGCTATGATAGTAAGGGGATTATGCAGATCCAGGAATAAATTGCTTCTCCACATACCAATCTGCTTTGCTAGCTCTAACTTGGAAAAAGAATAATAGCCCAAAACAATAATCCTGCGTGCGTTATCGCAGAATAAATATACGTGCGTAACACAGTGCAAAACAATTCATGATGATGTTTATGGGGTAGGATAGCTGACATTACTTTGCTAACTGAGCAGCTAATCGTATTTTCGCGCGTGACCCATGACGTTTGAGCAGACGTTTGAGAAGACGCTTGACGCATTATAAACTATACTTAATTTTACCCTTCCTTATTTCATTACGCACTTCTCTGGAGACAACCCTTTTCTTCAGGGGATTGCCAGTATAATAGGTCCGTTTATTTTTATTATTATTTTTTTACATTTATTTACAACTGATTTAAGCTATTTTGTTACCCAAGGCTTGTTATTTGGGTAAGTAACAACCTTTTTATTTGAGATGACTGAGTCGACACAGAATGTGATGTATGACGAGACAGTGTCCGATAGTTCATTAATGTCATCACAAGCATCATAAAACGTCTTCCTCGTTAAATAATGAGTTGGTGTCTTTTATGTTTTCCTCCCTCAAAAACATTAAACATTTCAAAAGGTATAAGACTGAACATAACAATGGCCAGCCATTCTCAGTGCTCATGTTAATGAAAGCATTCTGCTTCAAGCCCATGAGCATTACGCCAACCTTATGTGACACTGGGAACGGCTATGTATTTATATATGAGAAAAATACATAAACAAAAATATAATCAATATGTGTCTTATTACTGGATCTTGTCCAAAGGTAAACAATATGGCAGGATTAAACAGTGCTTATGCATTCACAGGCTGGATCAAAACTGGCAAAACTGGCAAATTGCACAATGGTAGGCCTACAAGTAGCTACAGAGACAGATATTCATAATACAATCCTGCCCTCTTGTGGCGTCTTGTGATGGCATTGCCACAAAATGTCCATGGCATTGGACTAATAGTAACAAATATACGTCAGCGAACAACACTAATGCCCCATTCTAGCACACTCATGGCCACCTACAAAATACCATAAATTACATTTTATTTATTTACATTTTTTTTATTTGACCTTTATTTAAATAATGTTAACACTACATAACCTAAACTAGGTTACAGTGTTAGTAGAAAATATTAACCACAACAGCAACTACAAGCAATTTGACCATAAATTAAGTGAATCCCCGGTGCTCAAACCTCCGAGCAGATATGGTACCGACACCCCCACTCCCCAAATGTCTCACTTTATACTGTTCACGTACATACATGTACACGTACGTATACACATACTTATACACATATGTTATCCAGGCGCTAAGTGAAAAATAAGCAATAACGTACGCACGCATGTGTATTATTGAGTGCATCTCTGATACGTCTGTACATATGTCTGTGTGACGTCTGACTCACCGTGTCATCACTTGTGTTCTCCATCAACACAACAGGATTTTTTCACATGCCTACACGAATGTGTACACGTCAGTTCTTCTCTCTGTTAGCTTAGTAATCCAGTAATAATGTCAGCTATACCAAGCGCAATATTTTTTTGACAATAACACCTCATTGTGTGTTATCCCTTGCTTAAAAAAACATTACAGCATCATAGTGCATGCTCCACCGGTAACGTTAGTTATGGTATGTTAGTTAGCTTGCTGTTTACCTCCGTTGATCAATTCGCTAGGTGGTATATACGGAGCTTCTTTGCTGTCTGGTTGTGTAGAATGTAGTGTTGACTGTTGCATCAGCCAAGCTAACTTTAGCTTTGTTTCTTATTGTCATTGTAATATTTTCACCTTCAACATTTACTGTCGACTTAACAGGCGTATCGCCAGTTAAACCAGGCAAGCTAACATTACGTTTACTGCTCCTACTATTGTTTAAACATTTCAGGTGTATGCTTAACATTATTTTTGTTTGAGGTGCTGACCGGCCTTTATACTATAAATTATAGCAACGCTACCTTTTGCCTAACAGTACCCTGTCGGTTTGTTCTGTTTTTCTGTTTGAACTGATGTAGTAGTGACACATAATGTTTAGCTTGTGCATTATTGTGGTTGTGTGGAATTTGCATTGTGCAATACATTTATCAACGTTGGTGGAATGTTACTTCGTGCCAGGTTTAGAGGTTACTTAATAAACCGCAGACGCACGCTAATTAGCTTGCCTCGGCATTGCTGTTTCTTGGCTGTTGTTATGTATCTACTTCTATGCTACGCTGTTGCCATACATTCATTCATGCATTCAAACTTCCAGTGCATGATGACGCAGCAACAACAATCTCAATGAAAGCCAGTAACTGCATCAAAGCTGTAGTAACTTACATACATCTTGAGGTAGCCAATAGACCCTTCTAGGCCCCCTGGTCATACACAATCAGGAATACACCCATAGGGAAATCTGTAGGTCCAGAAATTGAAGGCCCCTTGCAACGTAGATGCAATCTGTTTAGGTCCCCTGATGCGTGACGTTATGAATTTACCCACACACATAATGCATATTCTTGAAAATAAATTTCATCACTTTGATTCACTTTTATCCTCACTCACCTATTAAGCAATCCTGTAAACTGCAACTATCGATCAATACAAAATAGATGCATTGATTATTTCTGGCACATGATAGCACTCCTGCTCTCCAAAACAGAAGTTCCAAACACTTGTATCTAGTATCAACTTGGCTCTAGTCAGTATATGTTGAAAACCAGAAGCACTGTCATTCCATGAATAATCAATCCACCCGCATACTATGGACAAACTGCTGGCTACTACAGCGGTACTTCAAATGCAAACAACAACAAAACAAATCCATTTACTTTCAAGTTTCCGCCCCAAATACATTCATAAAAACACCATCACCAAACCTAAACACATCACATCTATGTTGCAAGGCACCTTCAATTTGTGGAACTACAAATTTCCCTATGGATTTATTCCCAACCATATCTGGCCAGGGGGCCATATACAAGAATATCTACCAGCTAACCCTGGAGTTCAGTACATCGAGCAAAAACCACAGCAGTAGAAGACACAAAGTATGTGTACATACCATACCATCCTCTCTACACCACCTACACTAACATGACTACATGCCACACTACTTTTGCTTGGGTTACACAGTTCCACACAACTGCCTACAACCATCTTTTTGAAACACAGCAAACAATAAGCAATAAACAACATCTGCTTTATATGGCCACTCTACCCAACGATTTGTCTCCATATAGACCTAGGAAGTGCGGTTCCACCTGTGATTTTTCCCATTGTAGCCACACGTTTAAAATCACAACTCTTAAGTATTACAGCCAAACCGTATTGTGTACATTCATAATTTCTGACATATATAGATAATTAATTATTATACTGTTACAGCCAATACAAAAAACTGTTTAACTTCAACTTTGAGAAACTTTGTTTTACATCAGCATCTTTACTCATTTCCATGGTAACTACTCCTGTACCCATAACACCTCACCAATCTTTAAGCAATCATGAGAGCACAACTACCTCAAGGTTTATATCCCTTATCATTCTCATTGGTTATCACAACATTGGCTGCCATCTTTGTTTTCATTGAAGTCATCAATAACACGTACAAAACATGACAACTACAGTATTTAAAAACAAACAATTCAAATAATCACAACTATACCATTCCAAAAGTGTATTCTGTCTGTTTCTGACTGTTTTGCTTGCATAACATCATCCCCACAGCTCCACAACATTTACTACAAACTAATCTTTACATGGCAACACATTATGGACACTATAGTAGTCAGCATGGAAATGAGTACTGAATTACATTGGGTACACAATCTTTTACCTTTTTACTCATGTTTCTCAAATGTAAAACCACAGCTCTCATTAAATTCTGCTCAACTCTGCTCCCATCAAATGTCTGACCAATTGATTAAGTCAAACCTTAGAAACCCGCTATCATACAAACTCCTATAACACCCGTAGGCAACAATTCACCTGAAACCAGACAGGTGTCACGCGACTCCTCGGGTCTATAGCCTGTCTACTCAGATTACACCTTCACAACATACTCTGCATATTGTCTCATGCATATACACTACAACCACAACCTGCCATGCACTTCCCATTTCATGCCCACAACCCCCCAATACATCTTGCGGAGATCTGCACTCCATTGAGTGCACTCCTCTAGTTTTTTTTCTTTTATTGCTTCGGTCTCCTTTTCAGGTTGTAGATAATTTTTTCACTAGGTACACAAGCAGCCATTTCTGATGGGAACCCATTTAAAGAAAAACAAGACTTAAAGACTCAATACAAGAGATCTTGCTAAGATGGACTTTTTTCTTCAGTTAATAGAACTTCGAAGGACATGGGTCCATCTGCTTTTCCTTAAATCAAAGAACATTGACAACAATGCTTGTGTTGTCATCAATTCTGTACAGACCATTTAGTTTCTGGTGAGCTGGCCACCACATCTCTGGCTCCTGACATTGCCTCACGCCTTAATTCTCCCCTGATGTCCTCGGGGTCTCTGTGCCTCCTACATGCAGCTGAAGTGGGTAATTGGATGAGTGAGTATAAATGAACCCTATCCAACAAAGCAGGATTCATTATTCCAATTAAAAGGATCCATCGACCTCCTCCCACCCCTCCACCCCCTCCCCCAGAAAGTGTTGTGTCCTCTGACTGCCTGTTGCCAGAACGCCTCACTGCTTATCTGATTAGCTAGTAGGTAATTATTGCTCTGTATTCCAGCCCTTTGCCACCAGCAGTTGGCCACAGCAGGATGTGCGCGGAAAATGAGAAATCTGAATCTGTTTCTGGCGAACATCTGTCTACTGACGCAATGGTTATTCCTTTGGGGGTGCTCATTGTCAACTGGCCCAGTATAGTTTGAGACACAGAGAAACAATACAGACCCAATACATGAATACACTGCAAAAAAAAATCTTTGTTTTTCTTAATCAAGTGT
>OMKL01058372.1:0-11884 GCA_900302295.1 Parasudis fraserbrunneri | reverse complement strand
TTGTAGTCCTTTGACAAGGCAAGACAAACCGCGTCTCCTGTGGACTTGACCTTGACCTCTCCATGACCAAGGGGAGTGAGAAAAGCCCCTGTGCTGAGAGTTGGCCAAGGGGCTGGGTGTGTGTGTGTGTGTGTGTGTCAAAGAGTTCCAATATATATATTGTGTGTGTATGTGTACGTAATTGTGTGCATGTGTTTGTGTTCCTGACTTAACTATGACATTTGGGACACAGACTACAAAACAGTTGATTGGGGATGGCTGTTGCCATAGGGGATAAAGGGACCCTGTCCCCAACTGAGAAAAAGCAGATTTCCGGGTTAGTGGTTAGGATTAGATTTTGGTTAAAGTGTTTCGGATAAGCTTAACGTTAGAGTTAGGGATATGAATGTAAGTCGGAGCAATGTCCCCAATGGCCTGAACGTGTGTTTGTGTATGTGCGTGCATGTGCGTGCACCTGCGCGTGCACGTGTGCAGGTTCAAACATGCACTAAACACACATAATGACAGGGCATCAAAACGATAAGAGCGAACTCTACTATTCCCGCAGGGAGGAACTGCGTTCGACACACTTAACCTGTGAACAGATTAGATCCACCTCTTCGCCTTTCTCTGAACTGTCTCTGTGTGATTGAGTGTGTGTTGTTCAGGCTACGCACCAAGATAAGGGTTGCGAGGGGGAGCGGTCACCCTAACGTATATGTGGAGGACCATAGATGAGCCATCACTGCAATTTGAAACCCACACGCCATTAAAGTCCAGTGGTCAATTATAGGCATGTCAGTGTTTGGAGAGTTCATGGGGCAATAAAAAAAAGTGCCCCCACTGGCCTGTGTGTGTATATTAACAGGCAGAATATTTTTGTTAACCAATACCAGGCGTGTTGGACATGGGAACTCCACGTGAGCCTTTTCTTTGGAGTATGGAAAGAGAGAGAGAGAGAGAGAGAGACACACAGAGGAAGAGCGGGAGAGAGAATCGTCAAGAGAGAGTGACTTTTTAACCGCCGTTACAAAGTGCTGTGACTCTTCCAGGGCGTCTGACCTCAGGTGCCTCCTGCCAGGCAGGGGCCTGTGAGTCTCTGGGAGACATGGATATTCCCTCCTGTCACTCCTGTCTCTGGCCCGTCTCTTCTCCACACAGCCAGACTGGGCAGCAGTGACTTCAGCTCAGCCTCCTCACTCCTTCCCTGCCCAGGGCTCCACTCTGGGCCTGGCTCCAAGCAGCCTAGATGCGTACTACGCTCAGCTCCAGCAAACACAGAGGATAAGTGCCGAGTTGACAGAAAAAGACGTCCAAAGGAAACTAAAAGTGAGTTGCTTCATTGAGGTGGTTCTGGACCGCGCGCTTTTCACAAAAGGGCACTGAGAGAATCACAAGGAAGTCAACACTTGTAGCACACAGAAATACTATCACACTCTTGTTCTGCTGAGAGATGGGACAGTGATAGTAGGAGATGGCTTAACGTTGTGACAACTGAGAGAGATGACATTTAAGCTGCCAGTAGAGGCCATTAGGAGAGTAGCCATCTGAGCATGCTAAGAGTTGAGTGAATAGGGAGACATGATGTCTTTTACGAGCAGCCCCCGGTTAAAGGAAGTATGTCTTCAGCTGTGCATGGAGAAGGCAGACTTCCTCCCAGCCATCCATCTTCCAACAGGGACACGTGAAATACAAGGTGGAGGTGGTAAATCTATAGATCCTACTTACCACCGACTCTTCCTATAGAGGAGAGAGCTCAGGGCGTGACTGACAGCTTCCTGACCAGATCTTATTGTACACAAAGTTATAGAATATTGCTAATATGGTTCATTGTTAAATAATGGAATGAGGAAGTATTAACTGTAATGAAACTATTTAGAAAACTGTAAAAAATAGATCCGGTGACTTGGGGAATTGGGAATGGGTTGAAGTGGGCAATTGGTGAGATTGGTGAGCCTTACGGTGGTGGTTCTATCCCAAAGACTCTTATGTCTGGTGGCTGAAGTGGAAAGTAACTGAGTCGGTATTTGTACTTAGGGAACTTTATATTTTTACTCCACTTAATTTCAAAGGAACAATCCTACTTTTGACTCCACAACATGTATCTGAACCCTGTAGTTGAGGAAAGATATTTTGCTCATAAAACGTGATAAGTTGAGGAAAACGGTGCACTTTCAAAGTTCAAGCCTGCAAACTTTTAGAGGGAGCCTCCTTCCATTGACTTTGCACACTGTCACAGACCAGCACGACTTTGTCCAGCTCATCACCGAAAATAGGCAGACTGTGGCAATTACAAGCAAACGGGTTGTTCGACATCAGGCTACAAACATCATGGTACAGGCCATACCTTCAGCTTCGTCAGCTTCCTCATTGACGCTGGATCGCCCTCTCTCCTGCTGTCGCCGGCGGCCAGCCCACCGCAGTAGATACCCTTATCTGAGGGCGTTCAGGTTTTACATGACACACGACACGACAGATATAACACGGACTCAACACAACTGATACTAAATGAACATAGACATTGGCATCTGTACATCAGAGTGTGTGGGGAAAATATTCTCCTCGTGGTAGACTAGCTTTCAGCCACCTTCCAACCCCAACTTTGCATGAGGAAAAACACGTGAATCTCAGGACATGCTTCTCTCCCTCCTCGACTCCCATGAGCGAAAACACGTGAATCTCCAGAAACACGTCGGGTCAGGGAGGAAACACATCAGCTTAGGCAATAGCAATTATTTTACAAGGTGGTCCGTAACAATACATTCGCACCGCCTCAAGATTTCTCATCGCAGTTGGTCTGAACATTAAGAGTTCAACATGTCAATGGGTTGAACACTTCGATTATTGAAATACAAGAGCATCACAGTTGTAGAATGCGTTTACTTAAATAGAATTATGAATGGGCGACTTTTACTTTTTCCTAAACGTTTTTTTTAATGAAGAATCAAAAAGCTTTTGAGTTGAGCGAGTACATTTTTTTTACTTTCACCAGAGTGCCATTCTATCTGGGTATTTCTTGCACTTTTACTTATAACTAGAGGACTTGAATACTATTCCCAACCACTGTCTGGAGGTTATAACTGTAATCCCCAATACGTCTGCTCCAGACATCTCTCAGTAGGCCTGCTCCCTCTGCTGTAGTTCTCTCTCTCCCACCTGGCAGACAGACCCAGATGGCTCTGCTCAGACGTTCGCCTTTCAACGTTCACGTTTTCATATACATCTCAGTCTGGTCTGACTATCACGTGCGGATCAAAAAAAAAGAAGAAGAAAATGTGCAAGGGGAAACCCCATGGAGCTAATATAACCAACTCCCGTCTCCCAGCTCTCGTTCAGTGATCCAAGATGATGTTCTCATGACGATGTTCTCATCCTGACACAATGTACTGTCATTTGTCACCGCAAAAAAAAAAAATCCCTTGTTAAATCCCCCCGTGCATCTGAACAGTGCAAAAACAACAGTGAGCTCAATGTGTCATTTGCCCTGGAGACAAGGAGTTCAATTCCTCATCCAATAAAAAAAAACAGCAGCGGGGTGGTGGGATGGGTCCGACCCTACAGACCCTTTTAAGACGAGGTGAGGGTTCTCAATCACCGTCGCGTCTCAGTTACCAGCCAGAGGTTGAACCCGACAACACCGAAGCCGTCCTGTCCTACCCTCCGGGCCATTCGTTCCACTGGGGACCATCCCGCTCTGCGGAGCTCCCTGTCGGGGCTCCCGGACATGCAGGGTTCAGGGCCGGTTTAACCACCAGGCGTGGGCTGCTCGTGTTACAGGGTCATCGACTTCAGTCGCATACCGCGGCTCTCTCTAGTCGCAGAGACCTGGGGGCCAGCATCGCCCCTCTCTCATAAAGGGAGGAATTCTATTCACTACCGTGTTCTCTGGTTGACATACAGAGGCTTTTACATGTGAGGTAAGCCAGTGGTATTCTCCCTCTCTCTGATACATGGTGTCATGGGATCACTGTCAGTACCTCATTACGCAGGTCTGAAGAAAGCTTGGCAACAATGTCAGATAAAGTAACGATTTTCCTAAGAACTTTAGGTGCCATTTAAGGTATTTAGTGGTAGCTTACTAAAGATGATCTGCAATCATGATTATACCCCGTCCAACAATACCAGATGATTTTTGACACCTTCACACCCATGGGCTCAACACAGAATGTGTGAGTGAGTGAGTGAGTGAGTGAGTGAGTGACTGACTGACTGACTGACTGACTGACTGACTGACTGACTGACTGACTGACTGGCATTACTTAGTTTTACTTAGTGATTGAGTGAAATTACTTGTAGTGAATTGTCTGCAAGAGTGTGAAAATCCATTTCCAATCTGTTGTAGAGTGCTGCCTAATGCCATCCTGAATGTGGTACTCAGTGTTACGCTGCATTCTCCATCTCATACAGTGGCAGACAGCAGCAGACAGTAACAGATCCCAGTGCTAACCCCAGTCTGGTTGAGGACTGAAGTGGATCAGAATCCCTCTCCCCACCCACTGGCTCTTCTATTCTGGCCAGCTTGACCAGTCATCTGTGGAAAAGATTTGCAAAACCACCAAGTTGGCAGAACAACCAGGCCCAACAACGGCTGAATACTGAACATTACAGATTTAGGCCAGCTTCAACCTGCTGCAGTCGGCCGCCCGCTTGGAGCTGAAAGTGTATGTGTGTGTATGTGTGTGTATGTGTGTGTATGTGTGTTGGGGGGGGGATCTGCTTTCTTTCTGGCTCTGCTTTCTTCTGTCTAATAGCACTGAATCACGCGTGCCATCGATAGCTAGGCTTGATTAGTAACATCTCAGCCTTACATAATTATGTCTGATGTAACAAGTGAACATGAAAACAGATTACTATCTGGGTGGGTTCCACCACAGACACTGGCTAAAACGAGCTGGAGTGAGAAGTGAGATTGATTAATGATGTTAATCTGATTACACAGGGCCCCGCTGGGCTTATCCTGCCTTCCCTTCCCCTTTTTGGTTGAGCTACCAGTGAGGGAACGCACAGCCAAACGAGGTGTCAGCCAAAACTAGCACCAGATCTGACGGCGAGCATCCATCACACCAGATTTTACTCAAACTGTCGATGATAACACTGTTTTATAGCGCTACCTGTTATTGTCACTTTCCGGGAACTCGTTCCTTTGTTTTCTTTGGGAGGGGAAAGCATCGCACAATGGAGAACGAGGTGGATCAGAGCGATGGTCTGGGAGAAGTTGTGTCTAGGATTTACAATAGCTTTGTCAGTATAAGTTAAACCTCGGTCCTGCTGCTCAGGGATACTGTATGTTATCAACACAGTTTAGCTGGATATCAAGAGGTGAGAGGAGAGATTCCCTGGCAAAGAGATGAAATTCACTGAAGAGCGCGAGGGGAGAGGAGAGGTATTCAGGACATGGAGAAAAAGAGGGCCAGGTGGCGATGACGCAAATAACACAGGTCTCAGATCTGTCTCCAGTACCACGATGCCTCTGAACAGATTAATGTAAATCTCTGCAGAGAAGTAAATCAGGTAAATCTCTACACCAGTACCTGAAGCCTGTTATGTCATCTATAAATACCACAATGAAGATCCATCACATTGTAGAGGAACACAGGAGATGCCTGGCCATCAATCTCTCACCTTACATCAACAATGTTAGACATCAACTGCTTTTAACATTTTCCATCTTACAAAGAAGTCTTACATTCCAGCAATGCAGACTAAACACAGTTGGGGCGGGGGGCTTCTTCTCTGCTTTTAAAAAGCCATTGGTGGGGAAAGAACACCCCAGACTGTCTGTCCCAGGCACTTCATTGTGATTTTTCACTTGAGTAAGAACGTTTTCATTTTTAACGCGCATACCCCTGACATTAGCTGCTCTGAAAATCCGTACATACCGTGCCGCTGGCATTTTTTCTCCCAGCATGTCTTATCTATAATTGCAAACAGGCAAAAATTTGCTTTTCCTTGAAAAGTATGACGCAGAGCGCTGGAATAAATAACACTATCTGGGTCACATCGCTGTAGATTGTGTATATGTTACCGTTTGAGTACTACTGTGTGTGATTTTTGGATCGGTTTTCAAAATAATTGACATCAGTCAATCTGTCAGTGACATCACCTCATGCATCACGCAGCCAATACTAGCCGTTCATTGTCTATGAACACATATGAGGCTATGTGTGCTAAAAAGGAAGAAGGGAAAAAAAGGTTATGAGTCTAAAAATCACTTGAAGGATATTGGAATCCAATGATTTGGATCTATTGGTCTGGAATTATGTCCTTGTTTCCTGAATCGGTTCATTCCGGTAATGCTCATTGATCTGATTTTAACTCATTTAACTGCTCAATTCAATCACACACACAGCTACACAAATTCCTTCCTTACTGCATTGCTTCCCTCATTCTTCTCTAATCTTTAGTTACACTAGATTAAACCAATGTTTTCCTCCCAAAATGGCCTCTTATTGGCACCGTGCTGTTAAAATCACAAGTACACACACCTGAATATACACACTTAGTGGTAACTGGACCGCAAGAACACTGGTGTAAACAGGCATTTGAGTTAGAGATCGACCAAGTGAATCAAAGTAAACTATTTTAGAGCATTTTGGAACTGTGTGAGACCGATACGTTGTGAGCTCCTAGAAAAGGCCCACCTAATTAAAACATTTCTCACCACAAAATAAACTTTAAATAGCACTAAACATTTACAGGATGAGTGCGCTGGTTACATTGCTCACTGAGATCCTTTCAGGGTCTAGTCATAGTAACATATTAATGATGGAACACATAGCTCAGAGTAACAAGCGTCTACCAACACCAGAGGTTTAGAGACTGGTGGTTTTCATGCTTTGTGATCATGATGAGAACACAGCTTCCTAAAACGGAGCTCAGCTTAATTTGCAAAGCTAAATCCCATTTGTTCCTCCTTAATTAGTGCAGAAATAGGTCTCCATCGCATGGCAAAGTGTTGCCTCCTTTGATGTTTTTTTTTTTTGCCTCCTTTGATGTTGGGGTGTGTCAGCTTCTGGATCTTTTTATCACCTCATTCACTTTGTGAGACAGAGGGGCATCTTTTTATATTTAAATTTTTAGAGCATACATCATCACCATGGTGAGCTCTGGGCTGGGGTTTTTTAAGTGGTGACTGAGAATATGTCTTCTGAGCTCTTGTATCCTACTAACAGCAGAGCCTACTGCTACTAAGAACACAGTGGATCCTGATGAAGCACCAGGTCGTGCCAGGTCGAGTAAAGCTGCCCCACGGAACAATGACATGGCAAAACCACTAAATTCATCTCCAATGTTCTCCTCTGCTACACGCTAAATTAAAGTCACAAATGTCAGAGAATGCAGAAAGCAGACCTATCTGCCTTTGTTATTCAGACATTCTTGGGTTGCGTCCGTAGCAGCGGGGCTTTGGGGAAGTGTGACAGTTTTGTGGCTGTTACTCTACAAAAGGGTCCTAAAACCGGACTAGGCTCAATGGTTTCCAGGGGCTATTGTAGAGGGCGGGTCTCGGGGGATGATGGCAGAAAGCCATTAAAACACTGTGAACAACGACTTTCCAAATGAAGTCAGTAGAATCCACCCTGGTCTTAGCTCTCTAGTGATATCTAACCTTCGAGCTTCAACTGACTTTATTTTTTTGCAGTAAGAAATATGTGACTGATTAAACTGTTTAAAAACAAAAATAGCATTCTGTGATTACTGTAGATTTCTGTATGTGTGATAGACTGTGAGTTAGTGATGGAGACAGACAAAGAGAGAGAGTCAAAGAGAGAGAGAGAGAGAGAGAGAGAGAGAGAGAGAGAGAGAGAGAGAGAGAGAAATATAGGCCTACAGAGGTATGAAGAATGCATGGTGTTTTTTTAGCCCCGTGATGTGAGAACGAGTCGTGTGATTCTATTCATTTTTCACGCACGTGTCTATGAATGTGTGTGCATACTTGAGCGCGTACATGCACAGCACACTGTGTGAGCATGTGAGTGTCTGTGTGTGTGTTTAACTCCTTTGAACTTACATTCATCTCTTGGCCCTGGCGCAGGATCTCCAGCTGCTGATCGATCTCTTGAAGGCGCCTGTCCTGCTCTCTCCTCTCCCTGATATCCTGCAGGACCTTCTCTCCTGGCTGCGCGTCCCCACCAAGCTCCCAGCTGGCCTCTGAACCATGGACCTGACACACAACACAACACAACACAACACACAGGACCAGTTCTCACAGGGAGCTCATAGCTCATCTGGTATGTGGACACATTCATTTGACCGTAAAGGCCACAGGGGGACTTTCTGGTAGAGTCAAGGCTGTCACTCAGAGACAATAAAACTGCAATCAGAACGGCGATCCAGTTCAGAACATTTATTTCCTAGAAAATAACCCCATTACCCAAAATACATTATTTAGCTATAGTTCGCTATATGGCTATTTGTATTGAAATGTCATTGCGATGGTTGTGCTGAAATGATCAATGGCTTGGTCTGAAGACAAATAACCACACATTTTCATTTCCTGGTTTATATCGGGCACCACGCTGACAGTAAAAACAAATCCTCATTATAAGAGCTGAGAAAGCCCAATAACTACGGCTACACTCACTCCTCGTGGGGTCCAACATAAATCATGTCATTATGGTGTCCACGCGCAGCGGGTCGACATATCGCGCAGAGAGCTGCATCCAAAGAAAATGTTGAAAATGGGTCAGGAGGAGGAAATGGGTGAGTCATGCCTGGAGGACCATCCATGGTCTGATAGACGAGAAGAGCACGGCAGCTTGTCTTTCTGACCAGGGGATGGATCTGTTTCACTGGGACCTGGTTACGGAGAGGGAAAAACTCTCAACGCCCAAGTCATCCCATCCACAGCACATGTAGTTAAGACTCGTCTGCCGCCCAAATCTTAAATAGCTCGTAAGTCTGTCACGCAGCCCACCGATACTGAGATGCCTCACTGTGAAATAGGTTCTGCAGATGCCATGACATGATGTACGGTAGGAACTCACAGGAGCTAGAGCTAGCATAATAGTAACAAATCACACAGGCTAGGGTATGGGTGGAATGGGTAACATGACCTCCCATTCATCTCTATACAAATAATTGGTGACAACAAGGAAAAAGGCAATTGGTGACCAATGTCAAAATTCCACTATAAAGCTGCAGCTAGGTAAAAATAAATGGTTGGGTTCGGGAGGATGTTGCCAACCACAGCCTTGTTTCGGTGTGTCCGTCCAGTGCCATGTGGTTGAAATCTCCATCTCCCTTGGTTAGTCTGAATACCGGGCGGACCGACGCATGATCTAATAATATTGAAATTGATGGATATTTCATAAAATGCAGACATGTCAAGAGAGACGTGCTTACTGGTAAATGGTAGGTTACAGGAGACGGCTGTATTCAGAAAAAAAAGAACTTAAATACTAACTTAGTAAATCCGCTATGACACATTTATGGTTGAATGTAATCTTAGTTAAGCTCAGGGTATGAGGGAGAGCTCAGTATGGATTAGTTAGGAGATGAATGCTTCTCCCTTTCTAAAAAAAAAAAAGAAAGAAATTGGAAAATGGTACAATTAAATAATACACTCAACTTAATTTGATTAGCCAAACAAGAAATAGCAAGGCAATTTGACTTTCCAGACATGAAAGTTGCATATTTTGCTGTCATAAATAACCAATATCCCATTCCAATGATTTTTTTCCTGCGCCAGTCCTCCAAAGTGTGTGTGGCCTCACCTAGCGATGCCCTGGGTCTCCCAAAGGGAAATAATGACAGCTTCTATCTGAAGCCTGTTTAAAGTGGTTGTCATTAGAGCCCTTCAGTTCACTCACTCATGCAGACTACAGAAACCTGGACCGCAGCAGGCTCAGGCACCTCTAATTCGTCCCAGTGAGAAATATAGCATACCAAGCAGGCAAAATACAAATTAAAGTCTAGTTTTACCATGCTCCTCACACCACTAAGTGGATGTTTCTAAAAAAAAAAAAAAAAAAAAAAAGAATACAAATAACAAAAATCTTTGGGAGAGAGTTTATTTCATTTGGAAAGGACAGCTTCTTCTGTCCTACTTTTTTTTAGTAACTATGGATGCCAAACTGTAAAATAGATTACACATATTCGAATGAAAGGGGTTTGATAAAAGCTAATTTTACTATAACTGAGGCTTGTCTTATTTTGTATTGAACTCATTTTACTTGACCACAGACAATAAACAGACATACTGTTATTACAATTAAATATAATCAAGGGTGAGGCACCAGCTATCAATATCCACAGTGGAATAACAGTTGAATGACCTAACTTTGCTATAACCGAGGCTTGTCTTGTTTTGTATTGAACTAACTTTACTTGACCACAGACGCAAAAACGGACATCCTGTTATGATTAAATATATTCAAGGGTGAGGCACCAGCTATCACTATCCACAGTGGAATAGACTTGGATTCAGCAGTCCACATCCAAATGACTAGTACATTCTACCACTACTGATTTGGCCCCAATTACAGAACAGGGAGATGCATGCACAATGTTTTTCTGGCTTTGTCTCTGTCCTGGCCAGAGACCATCTGACACTCTTTCTCATAGTAACAACTTAATAACACTATAACAACATCAATCAACGCTGGAAAAATCGATCTGGTTTTAAACTTTGGAGTTAAACAGAACTAGCTATAGGTATTCTGATTTAAGGTTAAAGGAGTATGCCAACTTTTTGCCAAATAATCTCTTTCATCAACTCACCTCTATGAGACTAGAAGATCTGTGTTTGTTTTATCCTTGTGCATCCAGTAATTGTGCCGCGGTCCATGGTAACGTTTTAGCACACAGTACCTGTTTTGTGGTCAGTACAAACTAGCTTAGCTGCGTTAGCATCATCTCAAAAGTGCGGTATTTGACTTTCTTGCAACTTCAAACCGGGATGGTTAATAGTGTTTTGTGATACAAAGGTAAACCTGACAGTCTTCTAGTTTAGAATATTGCTAAATTAGACATATAACTAATATATAACTAGCTAATCCCACAAAACAGTGTGCAATTCATAGAACTACTTTCCCTACTGACAAACCCCGACTCTGTTCTCACGACTGTCACTGGCGACTGTCAGCTTTTATGTGGTTTACACTCCAAAACAAAGAGATGATTAATTTCTCCACCATTTCTTAACGTGATCCACTCTAGTTTGGAAGTTGCTTTTGCTTACATAACATAAAGCTGTATTCTCAATGGTAGCGCTTTGTAAGGTCAGCAGCAACCAAGGTCAAAACTGAAATAATTGTAACTTTGGGCACAGCGCTCAATGGCAAGTTCGAGCGGTGCGCCACGGCAAGGGTAGCGCTGCTGCCCAGTTGGGCGCCACCGCTCTCCCCATAGGAAAACAATGACTCGGCCAGCGCAAAGCGATTTTGCCGGTGGTCATCTGTAGAGGCCTTAATGCAGCTAAGCTAGTTTGTACCGAACACTAAAGAGCTACTGTGTGCTAAAACGTTAGCATGGACCGTGGCTCAGCAATTACTGGATGCACAAGGATGAAACAAACACAGATAATAATATAATAATAATAATAAAACTTTATTTGTATAGCACATTTCATACAAGGTTTGTAGCTCAAAGTGCTTTACATCAATAATATGAAAACAGTGTAAGGCAGGCAGCAAATGCAGTTAGGAAAGGTATAAAACAATAATCAACATCATATCAGATCCTAGTGTTCTAATAGGTTACTTGAGTTACCATAATCACGTTTAAAAAAAAAAAAAAAAACAAACAAACATTAGCACATTAATCAACATCATATCAGATCCTAATGTTCTAATAGGTTACTTGAGTTACCATAATCATGTTTCAAACATAACATTAACACATTAATCAACATCATATCAGATCCTAATGTTCTAATAGGTTACTTGAGTTACCATAATCACGTTTC
>OMKL01058345.1:6005-18821 GCA_900302295.1 Parasudis fraserbrunneri | reverse complement strand
GTACATCTACTACTATCACACTATCTATTACAGATGGACTGTCTGTACATCTACTACTATCACACTATCTATTACAGATGGACTGTCTGTACATCTACTACTATCACACTATCTATTACAGATGGACTGTCTGTACATCTACTACTATCACACTATCTATTACAGATGGACTGTCTGTACATCTACTACTATCACACTATCTATTACAGATGGACTGTCTGTACATCTGCTACTATCACACTATCTATTACAGATGGACTGTCTGTACATCTACTACTATCACACTATCTATTACAGATGGACTGTTTGTAATATAGTTTCAGAAGACAAGTCATCGTAGCTGCAGCAAGCACATACATAAGTTAACCTATTGCTCTGAGCATGATGATGGATGACTTTGCCTTTTGTCTGGTGTGTACCCTTATTAAAGTGATACCTTAAAGCGTCTTTCACATGGCTACAGCCCTACTACTACTTCATACAAAAGTTGGTTCTGATCAAGAAATCTGACTGGCCAAGAGCCGTACCAGATAGCAAAATGACATTGATTCAATGTTAATTACACTGACGCTTCAACGTTGATCCAACATTGTTCCTATGTCAGTTTGCTATCTGGGATGTGTTATTTGCAATAACATCACAGGCTAGGAATTGCTTAGCAATGCATAATAGGATCAGAATTAAGAATTAACTCTTAATCAAAACTTGATATTGCAGTGTTTTATTCACAATATGAAATCAGATATAGTATAAAAACAGTTGAATACTGGAGGTGATATTATTTACAATATTATGTGTTCTATAGGGAGGGAACGTGTCAGCCTACACCCCTAGTGGTTGTGTTCCCACCAGCAAAAAATCATTATTCATCTCTCCATTGACCACATTTTAAAAAATAAGTACAAATCAATAACAGCATAGTTATTGGAATCACTTGCCTTTTGTGATATATACAGCAATAATCAATCAGGTGCCATTTTTGTAAAAAAAAAAAAATAATAATAATAAAAAACATACAAAACTGTACTGCACAAAGATAATCAAAATAAATAAAGGCTGACTCCTTTCAAATCCAAATGGCACAGTTGTATTTATAGGTGGTTTAAGCTTGCCAAACAAAAACAAACATTCTAGAATGGACTACATTTGATTTCAGCTATTGATATTAGCAAACACGGCAACAGGAAATAAGCATCCAAGCTGTTCCCTAGCAACACAATTCCACTGACTGAGATATGAGCATATGAGATATTTAATACAATTCTGCATGGAGAATTGAAGAATTTAGTTAGGAACACTACCACCAGAGGGTGACTCTTTATCACTATACTGAGGATAGTAGCCTACCACATAGTGGGGGGACATGAATGGAAAATCAAAACCAGGATTTTACGCCATGAAACTGTAGGCCTATACAAATCTTTTTAAATCAATCAAAAATGTTTGTATTAGCCTACTCATAACTGTTAATTTATTTAAATGTTTTTGGATGATGAGCAAACAGCGTTTCATATCTCTCATCCTCAGTCAGACAGCTGAGCAAACTGGCCAGCATCATCTTGACTTGATATTTAAAAAATCTCCCATTTCAAAGCATTATTGAACAAAAGCTGACAAAAGCTGACAAAAAGCTTAACAAAATATGACCACTTAATAATCGTTTCATACAGGCTAAAACAGTGAGAAGCACATATAAATGTACATTACAACTTTGCTGCAGTCTCGCTCTCCCCATCACCCCAGGTGCGTGCCGAGGCGTGCGCCTCCCCACTGTCCCTTTTGGAGCGTAGCCTATTGGGTGCACCTCACAAACTTGCTTAAATCTTGATAAGACAAATGCCTTGTGTGTCTCGTCCTTGGTCGGGAATGAAAGAGGGGGGAATGAAGATAACACAGATATAAATTGTATCCACAGCCCATATATTTTCATTTAAGTATCAGCGGGAAAATGCCAACTGTACAGAACATCGTTGTGAACGGAACACAGTTAGTCTGCTACATCATTAGACCTTCTTGCCAAACATTGAAAGTATGAAAGTATGAAAGTAAGTCCCGGTGTCCCCCCTATTGTGGCGCCCTTCACTACATCCTTCTGTAGGCCTACTCTGCAAAGTAGCCTAGTTTTAGGACAACTGTCTTGTAGGTTGACATTTTTTTAGACCCCAATAGGTTTTCAAGGTTCATAGATGGTTAATTAACGTTTGTTGGTTTCTACAAGGCAAATAATACAAATACATGTGTTGTCTAATTCTCAGACATTCCATTCCAGTAAATCTCTCAACATTATCTTACAGATCAGATCTTGATGATTTAGGCTACTACTTTTTGAAGCTTCTCCTTTTCACTGACTTGAGTGATTGTTTACGCAGCAATACTTTAGCACTCCAACTAGCATTTAATGTGGAGTAGCAAGGGATGCGTGAAGGAACGAGTGCACAGCCTAACATTACTCGTTAACTATCAAACAGGAATGCTCTAAAATACGAGAGAAATTACAACAAGGGAACACAGTGGGAGAACGTGTGGTGTGGAAAACAGGTAGGCTAAGTTATGTTCTTTATCGTTAACATCATGGGTCCTCCTCTTAGGGTCACTGACTCCAAATTCACAGGATCCTCTGACAACTCCTTGCTCCTATTTTTATTTGTTTCAGAGGTTCATATCAGCTACTTGCTGTATTCACATTAGACCTAGACAAGATTTTCTGATATATATAAAGAATTGAGTAGCGATAACGTAGGCCTACATATCATAGCAATCTTTTTTAGTGGGCATATGGAAAATTGTAGTGGGCTCTAGTGGGCATACGGCATATACCTGTGTATCACCAGGGCCATTCATTGGTAATAAATGGCTCTGTGTATCACGTTGACTACACCACTGGTTTCACGTGAGCAGTTCCTGGCTAGCTGATGCAAAGATAAGACTGTTCTGACAGTACAATATTGATGTAACTAAGAGATTCGCTGGGGATTTTTTTTTTTTATGTTGTAAACAGGTGCCAGAGACAGAGAGGCTCTGAGCAGCGAACCTGCTGTATGCTATCACCCTCTTGTGTTCAAAAGGTGTAACCATTATATCTATTTCAATGGACAACAATGATGGAAAAATGGATTTGAAACACTATTCAAGAATTCAGGTCCTTGGCCTGCTGTCAGCCTATGTGCAACATTTCATCATAATCGGCCCTGTAGTTTGTGAGATTCAGCTGGGGATACACACACAAACGTGCATGCAACTGATTACATGATCTCCCCCCAGCTTCTTCGGCGGAGATAACTACTCCACCAAAAAAGATTTGGCTGACAGGGTAACTGTTTCTGGATCGACTTGTTAACTCAAAGTGACTTATTGGGGGGTTATTTGTAATTGCCTTAGGGGATTGAATTGCAATCTGGTGTAAACTTAATATTGACCTGTCACACTGGAGTGAAAAGTTGCTTTGCTGTTGTATTTGGCAGGGGCCCAAGCTGATTCCAGCCAGTGGGTCCAACTGTGACCAAGCAGCTATATAAGTTGATCTGTATAGGTCTGTCCATCCTAAACATGGCAGAAAATGTTGTTTGCCACGACATAGTACATGATACAGGCATACAATTTGCCACGACGATAGATATTGGTGTGCCAATTCATCACAACAATATCATACCAATCAGCCAGATGGTGACGCTATAATCAAAGGTTGAAATGTCAACAAAAAACAGAAAAGCCATAATACACCATAAGTCCAACTGACACAAGATTTTGAATACCGGTACATATACAGCTATCCCTGGTCTACATCATTGCCAATACCACCCATGTTGCCATATGGGATTTGGATTTTCCACCATTCTGAATTGTTTGAAAATTGCTTTTTCCCCAATAGGCCAATTCTCTCAAAACCTGCTGTGTGGCATCCAGGGACCAATGTCTTTCATAGTGTCGCTCACAAAGGTGCTAGGCCAAACCATATGACTGCCACACCCAATCTGGTTAAAAATAATAATGACATGTTACTCATGAATGCTTTGTCCGATTGGCACCTTACTTGACAAAATGTTTGCGTCATCATGGGAAAGAGGTGTGCAAAGTCTTGTCTCATTCGGCCACATGGTGGCATTATTCACAAAACTCACATGATGAAGACATGAAATTGGCCACAATGATAGATATTGGGCTGCCAATGCCTCACAACATATTTCACCCCAGTCTGCCTGATGGTGGTGCTATATATCAAAGGTCAAAATGTACAACTTTGAAAAGCCATAACTTGTACACCATAAGTCCAATTGACACAAGGCTAACAGCTGGCCTTGGTCTCCAACTTTACCACTAGATAAATGCATAGAGATAATGGCTACAGTGCTGGGGTTGAGGCACTTATCAAGGCAAAAACAAATGGTAGGAATAGTGAGTTTTCTGTAATTCACAAATTATGTGTTTGTGTAGATACATAGAAATTTTTTTAGTACAACAGAGCGCTACTGTGCCGTTATTGCTCTGCCCCCAAAATTAATTGTTATAGTAATTCACATTTCAACATATGAAAAGAATATAATGCTGTGGCTGGTACAAATGGAGGACTAATTCAGGATAGATGCATGATGGGGAACTTCCATGACTTCTCTCACATTTTACTCCTTTTCAACAAGTTAATAACCGGGCGTAAATTCACCCTTTTACCCCTTCCTCGAGGGGTTAATTGCTTTTCTACAACAGTTAGAATACTAGATATTATTAAAAAAAAGACACATAGTTGTGAAAAAACAGCACACCGACCAGTTGGTCTGTTTGACAGTTCCTGGTTCAGCTTCCCAAGCGGGATGTGATTTACCCCGCAAAATGGAGGTCACGTGACGTTTACTAGCCAATCAGAATCATGGATCCAGACCCTGCTTATTTTAACGTTGTAAAATACAAGTTTTTGGGGTCCCTAAAACATGTCTTTTTTGCTGAAAATACCACTTAGAGAACGTTTATGAGCAAGCTGCCATTTTGTACACACATGTTTTTCATACGCACACGCAAGTCAAGGACGAGGAGAGGAAATGAGGCTACCTTGATGACATCATCGAATTACGGAACTCCAAACTCCTCAAATTTCAGGCACAGTTTCTGTGAACTGAGCATTTTGATACTTTCACAGTATTTATATAGCACCTAGACCTGCTTTATAATCAGGAGAAATGGAAATTTCCCTTTCTACAATATGTCTCCTTTAATTATTTATTTTACAGCGGTTACTGTAAGAAAAACATCTAAGTTCAGTTTGTTAACTTAGGGGATCCATTTTCTGCTCTTGGTCAAAAATGTCCACTTTCATGTTTTATAATGCAGCTATAATATTAAAGGGGAACACCACCCATCTTAAGAATTCACATATGTTCTTCCCGTGCCCCAGGACAGTTCGGTCAGTATTTGTGAACACACACCACTCTCTCCTAAAGCTACAAATCAGAGAGAATCAAAGAGAGAACCCTCCAATCAGTGATGTAAAATCTGGGGCTGCCCCATGGACAATGAATGGGGCTGTGACTTTATAAGGCCATAAAATGTTTGTGTGAGCTCTTACACCCAAATGAGGTTTTAATTACAGTTCTAGAATATAAACCTAATTTGTGTGTAAGAGCTCACATGAACATTTTATGGCCTCATAAAGTCAGAACACCATTCATTGTCTATGGAGCAGCCCCAGAATTGACATCCCATTGACATCA
Source organism: Parasudis fraserbrunneri (assembly GCA_900302295.1). Lineage (NCBI taxonomy): Eukaryota > Metazoa > Chordata > Actinopteri > Aulopiformes > Chlorophthalmidae > Parasudis > Parasudis fraserbrunneri. The sequence goes on along the minus strand of OMKL01058345.1, from coordinate 13,122 downwards.
CCAATTAGAGAGTTGAAGAACATGAAGAACATATGTGAATTCTTAAAATAGGTGGTATTCCCCTTTAACATGAAGTTTAAGCTACACTGTGCAAGATATTTTTGTTAGAATTTTGCTCCAATGGACACACTAACTCAGTCTACTGTGGGCGAGTTTCATTGACCAATGTAGTAGCAGTGCAGAGATATTCCAGTCTGAAGTTTCACAATAAGCCTCTCCCTTCTAACCAATCAGAGAAGCGCAAAAGTGCTCATTCCAACCAGATTCCCTTTGAGGTTCTCTTATTGGTTAGAAGGGAGAGGCTCGCTTTGCAAATGTAGAATGGAATGTTTTTGTACTGTTGCTTCACTGGTCAATTAAACTCACTCAGAAGACTGTGAGTCACTGTGTCCATGATAAGATATGTTTTGAGCAACATTCAAATCAAATTCAGATCGAAAATATTACTCATTGTAGATTTAATGAAAAAATATATGAATATGAATATGATATATGGATATGAATCATGACTCCTGTCGACTATAACTGTGCTGGCAGACTTGCTAGTATTATCTCCGCTCAAGCATAAAAAGGCAAATATTTTGCCAGAGACTTTGAAAAGGTTGTTTCACTGATGTGACACTGAATGACTACAAGTAATATATAGTATAAATATTGTACCTTATCTGATGTCTATAAGGTGGATCCTTACAGTACTTCAATCAAAAGTTTTCTTTAAGGATTTAATATTACAGGAAAAAAGATTAAACAACACTAGCCTTCATGTAGTCTCATTTTGCCATCCATTAATGCATCAAAGCCATATCAGCCTGAACCATACTGTAGTGTGGTGGATGATGTTTATTTAAGAGGAATACTGTGTTATTCCTTGGAATCTTGTTTGAACAGGGAAATATGCTTTTGTGTCCTTCCATATGCTTGCCTCTTGTGAGCCTTCCATCTGCCCACTAAAATATGAATATAAATATATATATATATTTCAAGCCCTCTGTGAGTGTGACAGACTCGTTAGCAACTAGCATCACGTTCACTGGTGACTTTCTGATGAATGTCTTATTGGTGAGAGACTCTCTCTTTGCATGCGAAATAATCTTCTACAAACAGCAACACTAACACAGGCAACATGGGAATACGATACTTTATGGCATGCAAATCCTGTAACACAAGAAATGTGTTGCTACCTGTATAGAGCACTAGCATATGCCACATGATTCTGCTGGCTCATTTTCTGCACACAATGCACACAATGCAGCCCTGATAGAATCCATAATAGCTCTCTGCAGGTGATACAAGAAAAAGGGCCACAAGCCAGAATATGCAGATCGATAGAATAGTGGTTGCCAACTGTCAGCAAGCCCTTTTTATACAAGGAATGTGACTGACAGGGAGGTGTTTTCCTGCCTATTTAACTACCTGTTCTTCACATGGAATAATGCCCACAGCATTATGGTTCCCTTCAAAATCACATAGTTTCAATTAGCTGGTTGCCCAGCCCACATTATCAATGGAAATTTAATTAGTATGACATCAGTAGTGAGCTGTGGTTTGAGTGTAAGCTGTTATTTCTTTAAATATGCCTAATGATAATAAGATCTTTCTAAAGCATTTGATTATTTCCCTTTGGTGATGTTCTGAAATGAGAACCCAGTGAAATGTAAAAAATCGAACTGGCAAGTTGTACAGAAGCCTTCCTCCCAATGAATATCCACAATCATCATAACATACATTTTCTTAGATTGTGACTTTAAAAGACTTTAAAAGCTTGTCAGATGATATGTATTTATGTCTTTAGGTATGAGTCACTGCTCTCTGATGTCTTTTCCTTTGAAGAACAGGTATTTCTGGAGCAACTTGATCTCACAAAAATACGTGAAATGGCTTGAACCTGGGTAGCTGCAGTGGTATGCAACTGCTTTCACCTCTACACTACCCACACACGCACATTATGGTTATGGTTAGGGCTAAAGTTACAGTAGGTTAATGGTTATGGTAATAATGTCCACATTATGGTTAACATTAAGATAGTGGTGTGGCTAAGGTTAGGGTTAGGCTGTCGCAAAGGTTAATGGTTATGGTAATAACATCCACTTTATGGTTACATTAAGGTAGTGATGTGGATAAGGTTAAGGTTATGGTTAGGGTGAGGCTGTCGCAAAAGTATGTCTTGCTAGTGTAGAGGTAAAAGCACTCGCCCCCTGGGTTTGATCCCGGGCAGTGAACATATACAGTTGCTAAGGAGACTACAGATAGTGCAGAGGGCCAAGTCTCAAGTCATGCCACTATCACAAAATGTTTTGAAAATTTGTGTCAGGTATACAAATCAATAGATGAAATGTCATGAGTGGAACACAAATTGCCATGAGATCAAGTTGTTCTGAAGGGTATATCTCACACAATGAGTGACCGATCTGTCAATTTGAACCCATTGCACAACCCCCACTATAAGGGAACAGAGATGCTGCTAGGAGTACTGAGGCACTTGGTAAAATGTGTCACTGGGCACATAATAGGACCACTGCAAAGCCTTTTAGCACAGATTTTGGGGGGTCCTCCAGTGGAGGCCTCATGGAAAATGATTGTGTCCCCAAGACGCTACTCCCATAGATTAGCCAGCTCTCTGACTGAACCATCTTTTATTTTGCCCAACAAATGTATTTTTGAACCAAGAATCAGGTTTCAGTCAGTGAGTTCCCCAGCAGTAGCTTCCCTGACTGAACCACACTTGTAAGGCACAAGCTCACACAGAGTAGTGGCTGACATCAACAAAATCTCTATCATCTGCCCCCAACTAATTTGGTAGCAGAATAAAAGAAGTCCAGAGTGAATGTGAGGGCTGCTGCTGTTCTTGTTCTTGTTCTTGTCCAAACAGCTGATTGTGAGTTATTGGCTGGCTCACAGCACAACCATCTATCTCCTTCAACTCATATGAGTGACATAAACCCATATTAGAACAACAGCCTTCTAATTGATTCCTGTATTGTGATCTGGTTAAGCTCAAAATCCAAATGTAGTAGCATCATTAGCACACAGCAATATGTTTATTCATAAACACAGACCACGTTGGAATGCTGGCTTTGAGGACACCAGAGGATGTAAGGCTCTTTTTTTGTTGTGATTCCATAACATTACTTAGTTTAAATAGTTTGAAGAATGCTCAGTGCAGCTTTATTTGTGTGCTGAAGCTCTAAGGCAAAGCCTCTGAGACAGTTCTAGGGATAACAGCTGGGGATTTTTTCTCTCTTGCAATTTTGGCAAAGACAAGTGCCTTTCAAGTTATGACAGTCAAACAATTTCCCTCCATTATCCATGTACACCTGGAACAAAAACAAATTTGGATTCCTGTTGAACTTTTAACTTACTCTTTTTTGCAACAAATTGTAACTACCCATATATTTTCCATGTATTGTCATGTAGGCCACTTCACTTCAACATACTGGTATCTCAATGTATGTAAAAACGAAAATGGCATTCAGTGCAGCTGAACATTTCATCTTATTTTTCTAGATGCTGAACATGAGCAGCATAATGCCGAACTACAACTGTTCCTCTGATCTGATGGCTGACAGGGGGGGGTGGGGCTGCCCACCAGCAGTGAGGTGTGACAACCTGACCTCTGAGATGAACGGCAGCAGCTTGGGGTTGAATGACGCTTGTCTGACTGAGGAGGAGTATTTGGAGAAATATCGGGGGCCCCGTCGCTCCACCGTGTTCCTCCCCGTCTGCCTCACCTACCTGCTCATCTTCCTGGTGGGCGCCGTGGGCAATGTGCTGACGTGCACCGTCATCGCGCGCAACAAGGTGATGTGGACGCCGACCAACTACTATCTGTTCAGCCTGGCGGTGTCTGACCTGCTGGTGCTGCTGCTTGGCATGCCGCTGGAGCTGTACGACATGTGGCAGAACTACCCCTTCCTCCTGGGCAAGGGTGGCTGCTACTTCAAAATCTTCCTGTTTGAGACTGTCTGCTTCGCCTCCATCCTCAATGTGACGGCGCTGAGCGTGGAGCGCTACATTGCTGTCGTGCACCCGCTGCGCGCAAAGTACGTGGTGACGCGCACCCATGCCAAGCGAGTCATCCTGACCGTGTGGGGCATGTCAGTGTTGTGTGCCTTGCCCAACACCAGCTTGCATGGCATCAAAACCCTGCTCCCTCGCTCCTCTGGCCTTGGCGGGGGTGAGTGTGGCGACGACTGCAACCTGAGTGGGGGGATCCCAGACTCTGCCATTTGTACGCTGGTGAAACCGCAGTGGATGTACAACCTGACGATCCAGATAACCGCGTTGCTGTTCTTCGTTCTGCCCATGCTCACCATCAGTGTCCTCTACCTGCTCATTGGCGTGCAGCTGAAAAGGGAGAAGATGCTTCAGTCACTGGAGGCTAAGGCAGGCTTGGGACAAGACAGCTTCTGTAATGTCCGTGCCCAACAGCAGAAAGCCCGCCGCCGGCAGGTCACCAAGATGTTGTGTGAGTACCAAACCACCCCTATTTCTCCAAGCTCCTCTACTGAGGTAGTCCTTAAAAATACGTGTGCCTTGAATTCATCCATTTATTTTCCATATGACCTGGTCAGTCAAAAGGCCAACTGTAATGGAACCATGTCTGTCTTGGAATGAAAATTTCTGATTATATTATGTATAACATTTAGGGGTCTATTTATGTGATGATAGAAGGCTGGTGCAACCTGCAAATTGGCAATTTTGTTGGCTACAAGGGGAATTCTTTCCACCTGCACATGTTTTGGTAATTTTGTGGCTTAAAATGAAAGCACTTGTGTCAATAGGCTATATGTCTACTACAAGGTCTTCCCACATTCTGTGAACAGTTCGACAAAATGGGCTCATATGATTTACTGCATGCAGGAGATTTATTTCTCTGACTTAAGGCTTTGGTGAAAAAAAATTAGGAATGGGTAAAGCAAGTTCTGCCAGGACACTCTAAGTCACGTGTGGGGCTGTGACAGCTTAGCTGACACTCCATCATCCTACCTCCAGTGATTTGACGGTCTATTTAAAGACCTCCCCATTCACACACACTGTTTGCTGATCTTGTGCCAAGTGTTGCTGCTGCTGTACCTGCAAGTAAGGTTTTCACCCACCACCACCCCAGCCGCCACCTGGTTTGGTTCTGCTCTGTATTGTATGCAACTACCCTAGTGTTATACTCTGTAAGATTCAAGATTCTTTTATAAGTTATATCCCCTATGGGGGATTTGTTTGCAGTGCTCCCTGCTATTCAGTTTCAGTATGCTGTTATGCTTTTTAACCTCTCTTGCAGCAGGGAACACCCCTAAGAACAGAACCATATCACCAAGACTAATTGTGTTGACATTGCCATTTATTCTGCATTATAATAAATGGTTTAACTAATGATGTGAGTGATTCCTGACAGAAATGTGATTATGTTCTATGAATGCTCTACCAGTATGGCTCAGGATAAGGTTAATATACTGTGCTCCCCCCTCCACCCCCTTTCAGCCATAGTTTAGCTAATAGGAATATTTCTTGAATGAATTCAAAAGATGGATTCTCACATGTGGTACTAGACCCTGATTGGCAGGCAGCACAATTCAAAGAATGCCAACCTTGCGAGTGGAGGCATTGCAGAGTGAGTTGATTCACATGCTGCCAACCTGGCTGATTGGAGGGACTTAAGCCGCCGTGAAGGGATGAGTGCCAATCAACGTTAGAGATAAAAAAAAAAAGTCTGTAAAAATGTCTGGGGTTTTGAAAACGTAATATGGCTGCTCAACCAAATTCAACTTTTGACATTGCCTTCACTAAACTGGCCTTGGTCAAAAACCTAAATATCAATATAGGAAAAGTTTCACTCTAACAAAAAAGGATTGCAGTACGGTATACTCCTTTAACGTTCCACACAGTAAGCGTCGATCGTCCTCTTTGCCCTTGACAGTAATAAATCTATCTTTTGACAATAACATGGGCGCCTTGGCTCCTAGGAACAGTGTCCTGTCACTGGCCTTCACAGCAGATGTGCATAGAACCTGGTGTTTATCTGTGTACCTTTGACTGGGAGTAATTTGTGTTGCTGGGAGAAAAGGTCTGCCAGTGTCGTTCCTGGAGCCTTTGCCAAATGTACCCTCAGATCCGTTTTCATAACAAGCCTGCTGCCAGCTTGCTGTGAGCCAGGAGCTGAAATCCCAAAGCCTGCCACAGGTGTTGGGGTACATTTTTAAAACGAATATCCATTGTTAATAATCCCACTCACACCCAGATTACAAATTAGTCATTACCAGATGGATTTTTTTTATATAGAGAATGCTGTTACTTATTGTTCCTCTTGTTTTTTTTTTTACGATACAGTACATGCAATTGTCAGAGACAAGAGGTGCTGAAAGGCTTTGCAGATGTCTTTTTACATCTCTACCTCACAGGGCTGGAAAATTACCACTAGCCAGCAGCCAAATGCTGATAATAAAAAAAAAAAAAGAAAACGAATTTGGCCGTCTGGTGAGTCCTTCCAAACTACTTACTGCTTTGGCAGTTAGCCTGCTTGCCCTCAATTAGTCATTTTTATTCTAAAAGCTACTTTGGCTGCTAAATAATTGAAGATACCCTCCAGATGTACTTTAAACCCTTAAACATGTTCTATATTGAATAACAATTTGTATTAATATGGTTCTTCCACCAAATTGTTCAATAAACTACTGAAAATGGCTTAGCAGCATCTCTATCTCACCTTTACCCTCGTTGAGAATGCAAGGAGCTATGAATATGCAAATTGACAATAAGCACCCATTGATATTTACCAGGACATGTCAATACCTACTCAGATTTCTGTGTATGCTGAAGCTAAAGGTGTCAAGTTACCACATATTGGACCATGATAGGTCGACCCATTAGTGATTAGACTTCAGGGAACTTCTCTCTCCAGGGGAGGAGAGTGAGAAAGGCACTCTTGTGGCAATTTCTGCACAAATAACAATCTGTATAGTCAAAGTCATGCCTCAAAGAGAAGTTAACCATAAAAAAACATGTTTTTGAGTGGAGGGGATTAGCTGTTGAAAATCTATTTGAATCCATTAGTCCCTGTGGCCAGTTGACAAAAAAAATGTTTCATGCCCTGACGCCATTAGTCCAGGTACACAGACCAAAGAAG
>OMKL01058316.1:0-12182 GCA_900302295.1 Parasudis fraserbrunneri | reverse complement strand
ATATGGACAAGCTCCCACATTGCCAAAATGAGGCAATGTGCTTCATGGGCATAGACTTATGTCTTTATCAGATGTGTCTGTCCTGCTTATTGAAAATGCTGACCTCCCCACCACCCCTCCCCCACTATTCTCTTCTCTATAGTTCCCTTTCTTGTACATAGAGTTCTTATCTCTTGGAGTTTGCTGGGTGAAGAGACAGAGATGTCTGTGTCTGAAGGCTTTCATGTGAGGGCAAGGTGCTGCTTCAGCCTTAGCTCCCTCATACCTTGACAAATCCATTCATTCTTTCCAGTCCTTTCAGAACGCAAGAATCACACTTTTGAAGTCTGTATTCCCTATTAGGTGATTCATTTGAATGAGAAATGCCATTTATACCAGTAAAAACTCAACTCATTTCAACTTGCTGTTCAGTTTGAAAAACAAATGGGCACAAATATATATGGACAGTGACCGGTAAATGCATTATATAGCCCACAGATCTGTTATAGTATTAGGATGTTTGATTTACAGTAGATGTGAATATTCAGTGTTTGCTCATTATTGCCTGCTTTCAGGAATGGATGATGGTAAGATTTTACCTTCACCCTATGCTCACCCATGTTCACCCTAGTGTGGCACCCCATGGACTGTGGTAGTGGGGAGTAGGGATGGAGGCATCCCACCAAGGTATAATGAGTGGGGGGCTTCTTTGATTCCTAGAAAGCTTTCATCTTCAGTCAAGTCTTCCACTGGTAGACTGCACTTTCTCTCTCCCCCTTCTCCTTTAGTCAAGGCCTCCGCTGGTAGACTGCACTTTCTCTCTCCCCCTTCTCCTTTCGTCAAGGCCTCTGCTGGTAGACTGCACTTTCTCTCTCCCCCCTCCTTTGTCTTTTGCCTTGATGTGAGATGGTAAAGAGAGAGGAAAAATCTTTAATATGGCCCCCATTCGATAGCTGATACCTCTTCTCACTGTGATGTTCACATCCCATCCATCCATTCTCCCAGTGTTCATGGTTTGATAATTGGGATGCTATCACTGAACCGTAGGAACCAATTTTGCCTGTTTTCAATGTGTTCCATAAAGTTAGCGAGACACGTTTTTGCCTATGCAAAAGCTTAAAAATCATTATGACTGTCGCGTTTATAACAATCCTCTGAGGGAGGCTTTTCGGGGGTTTTAAGAGCACAGCAAATCACTTTGAGGCAAAAAAAGATTGCAAGATTTAGGGCGAAAAAGAAGCTAACTTGAAAGGAAAACAAGAAAGAAAGCATTTGTTCTTTCTCTGCGCTTGCACCCTCAGTCTCGGGTTCTAATCTCTTATTGTTTCAGACCCAAACAGAGAGACAAAGGAGTTGTAGATCAAAACAAATGACTATCAAGCTATCAAACGAGCGCCACCCTGCTCTGATTCCGAACGCTGACTGCGGGAGAGAGAGAAGAGAGTCGGAGCCAGACGGGTCGCATATTGTTTCCAGTCACTTTGATGAGAAACTTAAAACGCTGGCAAAAAAAAAAATCAAACGACTCCCATGGAAGAAGGAGAGAGCAGAAGAAGAAGAGGGGGAAGGACAAGAGAAAGAGAGGGCAAAGCGGAACATGCTAACACCCCTCGTGTATGTGCACTTGTCTTTGTTTCATTAGTGGTCTGGCCGATAACCTTTATTAAGCCTGATCTGAAATTACTCTCGTGGACCGGCGATGCTTTGAAGCTACGACTGGCTCTTTTCCTGTTTGTGCTGTAAATGCAGGTTGTGGTGCGAAGATAAAGCACTTCTAAAGGATATTAAGACTTGAAAGTCCCTTGGCTATTCACTGGCACATATTTGATGTTGTTCTTTTGCTCCTTGGCCAAATTAGCATATCTCTTTCAAAGCCCCACCCCCCCAACCCACTGACGAACGTAATCCTCTGCCATCATATGTTTGCTAAAAGTCATGAATGATAGAAGCACATTGTGTTCGCCACTGACACATGAAAGTGTGATAACCCGATTAGCGATGATGACTGGAGTTTGTTTTCTCCCCTACGCTCCCTTTCTTCTTCATCACCATAATCAGTGCCCTTTTGCTCTCCCCTGTATTTTTGTCCCTTTCATTTCAGAACACATCACAGTCACTTTTCAAAGTCATCTTACCAGGAGTGATGGGTGAGACAACCTTTGCCACAGTTTGTTCACTTTTATTCAGCCTCCATACAGAGAGTATAGCTATCTAATTTTAGTAGCTATCATACTATCTCTCACACAGTGACAGCTCTCTCTCATCCCACCCTTCTCCTCATCCAAATCAAGTCATGTGCGGTGGGTGACAGGGCAAACGTGCCACTCTACTGTAGACAAGCAGTAGACTGCAAGTTAAACTGCAAGGCACATTCTCTGCCTCATCACAGTGCACACATCAAAACAAAAGGCGGTGACAGCCCCATTGTGATCTATTATTTAGCCCTTTCCGTATTTGATCGCTAGCGCGTGTCATACTGATGATCATGCAGATTAGGCCTGTTTCCTACAACCGCCCCGCCAAACCACTTTCACTTTATTGTTTGGGGCTCATTGTTTTCGCCTCTCTTGCAAGTTACAGTCCTTGTTATCAGCCAAACTGCTTCTTGTGATTTTCAAAAGCGATATACTCCTGTAGGGGAAGTTGACATTGTAGGTCATTAGGCACTACTCTGGGGCACAATCAATAATTGAGTTGCATGTTAAAAGTATGCACAAAAAAAGGATAAGGATATGTCTGAGTGCTCATCATACAGACCGATTTCAATTCTTAATGCTGATTACAAAATACTTGCCAAGCTTCTATCAAAACGAATATTCTCCCATATTTAATTAAAATCAACCAAACTGGCTTTGTTAAAGGATGCCATGCTGCAAATAATATCCGTTGATTGGTAAATATAATTATTATTATTATTATTATTAATAATAATAATAATAATAATAATACATTCAGTTTATATAGCGCTTTTCAGAGTACCCAAAGCGCTTTACAACACAGTCAAAATTACACTCAATAAAATCATTTAATAAGTAATAGAGTAAAAATAAAACAAAAAAGAGAGATATAAAATAACAAAGACTACAGAATAAGACTGATAAGAAAGAAGGAGTGAATTAAAAATTTTTGTCATGAGGTAAAGGGGAGAATGTTTAGCAGGGGAAAGCCAGTTTGAAGATGTGGGTCTTGAGAGCCTGTTTGAAGGATGATAGAGTTTATTTGACACATAAAAGGCTTTTGACAGGGTATAATAGAGTTTTCTCCTCTCTACCCTGAGGCACTTTAATCTTGGCTCAAAATTCTTTAATTGTATTAGAACATTATATACTTCACCGACAGCACAGGGTCTTACCAATGGTCTTCTTTCCAAAACGATTAACTTAGCAAGAGGTACTCGGAAAGGGTGTCCATTATCACCACTCTCATTTGCACTGGTGATTGAACCCTTTGCTCAATCACACCAGTTAGATTGCAGTATTGATGGCACACTTGCAGGGAACCTGGAACACAAGTTATTATTTCTGTCAAATTTAGACCAATCTATCCCAAATTTAATCAATCAATTATTCAACTATATGGTTTTTTTTCTGGTTATAAGATCAACTTATCCAAATCTTTTCTTTGTCCACTCAACTCAGCAAATGTTGACAAACTGAATACATTATCCCCCTTTACATGTACAAATGAAGGTTTTACTTATTTTGGCATTTTTATCCCTCCAGTGCTGGTTAACCTATTTAAATTTAATTATACACCTCTAAAGATAAGTTGAAAGAGGACATGGATCTCTGGACTAACCTACCTTTTTCGTTTATTGGTCAGATTAATGTTATTAAAATGAATTTATTGCCAAGATTAAATTACGTATTTCAATCTCTGCCATGTCCCATTCCAACCTTATTTTTTTAAAGAGTTAAATACAGAAATGTCTACATTTCTTTGGAATCGTAAAAAAGCATGTGGCTCTTTGGCTAATCTATGTAAACCTTGTAAAGAAGGGGGTCTTGCTCTGCCTAACCTCAAGTTATACTACTGGTCCACTCAGATTAAACGTATAACTGAAGGATTATGAAGAGACTATATGAAAATCCATAGAATCATCCTTCAGCTATCCAATTCCTTTGAAATCTCCTCCATTTATAAACAAGTACCCTTTATCAGGGGTTGAGATATACTTTGTTATTGATAGTGCTCTATTGGCTTGGTATAACTGCAAGAAACACTGCAAACTTCATAAACGTACATCTTTACTATACATCTCTTTCTTTTAATTCTGATTTACCAATACGCCTAAGTAAGAAATGTTTGCATAATTTGAACAACAAAGGCATCACTAATTTGGGTTGTTTATTTAGGAACACAGACATGAAATCCTTTTTGGAGGTGAAGGAAGAATATGGTCTTTCCCTTTACTAATTGTCTTTGGTGCTAAAGAAGAAAGGCTGAAAGTTGGTGCACATCTTGATTCCCTTTCTTTGAAGTCTAACAGCCAAGTCAGAAATCTTGGTGTTATTATTGACTCAGATCTAAATTTCAACTCTCACATCAAGTCTATAACAAATCTGCCCATTATCATCTTAAAAATATGGCAAGAATTAGAGGATACATGTGCAAACAAGACCTAAACTAACTAATTCACGCTTTAATGTCCTGTATGTACTACTGTAATAGTCTTTTCTCAGGCCTTCCCAAAAAAAGCAATTAGGCAGCTACAGCTCATTCAGAATGTTGCTGCTAGAGTTCTAACAAAGACTAAGAAAGTGGAACATATTACACCAGTTCTCAGGTCTTTGCATTGGCTACCAGTGTGTCATAGAATTGACTTCATAATACTGTTACTTGTCTATAAATCACTTAATGCAGTGGTTCCCAACCTTTTTTTTAAGGGACCCCTATTTTACCTTTGTATACAAACTGACGACCCCTACCGCCCCACCCACATACAATTACAAAAAAGGGGGAAAAGCCTACTTCTTTTGAAATATCTTTATGTATATTTCATTATATTCATTGCATAAAAAACAATAACAGCACAGTACAATGAACCTAAATAGTGAACTTAAATACCTGGTGTCACTTCAGTTTACAGGGTTTCATACTTTCATTCGCCAATTTCTGATTGCAAATGACACGTTCATGTCCATTGCCTCTATGAAGCCAAACTCAATATTAGGGTTGGGTGATAGGACGTGGTAGAAAAAATTAAAAGTGTATTCATTCATGAGGTCAAGCCAGGAGTCTCTTTCAAGCAGCTCCTTGCTTGCTAAGCAACTGTTTACTGGATTAATGATGGTGAAAATGATTCTACAAGCTCCTGGAGATATTTTAGATTAGGAGTGACAATGGTAAGTCTACTTTATATTACTTGCAATTGTTTTAGATACTTTCCATTTGTTAGCTTACTAACGTGTCTAGTACTCGCGCTGCTACTAGTAACGGAGCAGAGACTCCGTGGCCTGAGAGAGAGGGAGGGGGGGACAGGCTGTTGGCACTATATAGGTCGGTGGCTGGCACATGCACATACAAATTCTTACACCCTTAAAGTCAAGAGGGCTTGATGTGAAACTTTTTGGGTCAGGACCCCAGGTTGGGAACCACTGACTTAATGGTTTAGGGCCAAAATAGATCTCTGACTCGCTTCCACACTAGGAACCATCTAGACTTCTTAGGTCATCAGTGACTGATCTGCTAACTGTTCCTAGGATAAAAACAAAACATTGTAAAACCGCATTCAGTTATTATGCCACACAAAGCTGGAATAAACTTCTGGAAGAGCTTAGAGCTTAGACCTTTAGGCTAAAGACCTTTGTGTTCACCTCTGCTTTTTAATTGCTCATATAATGCACTGTGATTTTATTTCTGAATTTAAAATGTACTGTGATTTTTTATTCTTCTTATGACTTTTATACTTTTCTTTTTTAAAATCTTGTTATTTTTCTATGCTCTTTCCTTATATATATATTTTTTTTTTATGTAAGACTTTGAATTGCCTTGTGTATGAAATGAAATGTGCTATATATATAAACTTGCCTTGCCTTGCATTGCCTTACTAACATCTTTCAGTATCTACAGCTAAGACACTTAATGCAATCTTTGATTCAGAAAGATATTTTTAGATTTCATACAGATTAGAAAATCTTCAGCACTCAATTCACAATTAAAATTACTTCGAAGATCTATAAGATTCTTAGCAGTAACGTGTTTTCCTCCTTCCAACCTCTGAAAAGGATATGGGCAAAATATCTGAACCTAAACATGGACAAGGAAACATGGATGCAGATATGTGCAAAAGTAAACCCATCTTCACTCTTCCCTAGAATTCTTGAACATAATTATAAGTTCATTTTTAAAACACTTTGAATTAATTTGTCTTAATAAGATGTCCCAGGAGTATTCTTCTTTATGTAATAAATGTGAGATGATCCTGGGGACGTACCCTCATATGTTTTTGTTCTGCTCAAAGATCAAACCCTTCTGGCAATCAATTCATGTTCTAGTTGAAACTATACTTAAACTATACTGTCAAATTTAGGAAATATCATCTTCTGAATCTTTTAGCTGTTGACTCAAATGTAATTTTTATTTTATGGAACACTGATGCCATTCCTACTGTGCAATTGTATATTATTCAAATAATGTCTGTTTTGCATTTTGAGAGGTTAAAGGGATATTTCACTATAGTAGAACCTCAGCAGTCTTACCTCTATCTAAAGTCATCTACAGGTAAGCTAGCGACCACTGCTGTCCCTGTCGTCCGCTGTCAACACCACCATTCCTCCCAGGTGTCAGGCTCCTCATTCACTTCCATTCATTTTGAGCACCACATCTAAATATCATACTTCTGAAGTATAAACAAACTATATGGCAATATTGTCAAAGGTACTTTTTTTTTTTTTTAGCTAATGTTGCCATTTTCAAGTTATCAGTAAAGGAACTATTTCTCAATTGAGGTGTATTTTGACCAACTGTCAACTTCTCATATAATGTTTAGAATCTTTCTTCCAGCAAGGCAGCACATAACCATGGTAACCACTCCCCAAACATTCCGTTCCGTGCAAGGCAAAGATACACAGCACACTCAAACCTACAACAAATTGACTGGATCTGCTTTTAATTTTCAAAGGTAATAAATCTGTAAAGACACATCAAATGCCAAAACAAACACATACTTCTGACTCAGAATTGTCGGTTTTATTGAAATCTGCACAGCAGTTTTGATATTTAGACTAGGTCCCCAAAATGAATGGATGTGAATGAGGAGCCTGACACCTGAGAGGAATGGTGGTGTTGACAGTGGATGACAGGGACAGGAGTGGTCGCTAGCTTACTCGTAGATGCACTTGTAAGACTGCTGGAACTTGACAGGTTCTACTAATGTGAAATATCCCTTTAAGTATGGCTTGCAGGATAAGTCTGATGTTTTTTTGGAAGTGTGGTCCCCTTTTTTGTCTTTTATGGAAGAGATTGGATGACTTATTTGTTATGTTATCTTACATCCATGTACCTTTGACTTAACTTTGAGGAGTATGCTCACAAATGTGTGCTCATTCTAAAAAGCAAGAATTCTAATTAATGCTAATTGATGACATAAAGGGTTATCAGTGCGAAATTGACTATTCCAGAATAGAACACTGTAAATTGGAAATAGAATCCTCCAAAAACATACTCCTCAAAGGGTTTTAAACAGCACAACAAACTTCACTTATGACACATACCTATGATCTCTTATAATTACTTTATTGTTGATGGTGCACACACACACTCACTCACACACAATGTAGCTATTATTAATATATGAAGAGTTAATTTGCAAAAACAGATAAATGCCATCCTTAAAAAAATTAAAAAAAATTACTGCTAACACATAGCACATTCTGAACCCTTAATCTGTTTTGTCACAAAAACCGTTATTGTCCATTGAAAATGTATTGCAAGTTCATGTTTCACAGCAGAAACAGACAAACACCAGTGCTGTTCTTGAACAGAACCCGATAAATCCATTCACAGCGAATCAGCACACAGTATTCAGGTTAGGCGACGGAACATGGCTGCTACCCGGAGCTATGCTGTCTAAAAGGAATTGCGGTGTAATTTTGGCTCAAAGTCATCTTTAAAAATTGATTTTTCAACCATTGTGACAAAGACAAAGTTAAATCTCCCTCTTCTCAGTCTCCTTATGAAAGAAAGCTTACGAGAGAGTAACATTTTTGGCAAAAGCACACCAGTGCTGTTCTTGAATATAACTCAATGGATTTTTCAAACATTGTGACAAAAACTCTCCCTCTTTTCAGTCTCCCTGTAGAGGAAAGCTGAATAATGTAATGAAAACATGGATTTGGGGGCAAAAGCGACTTCTTTGGCAAAAGCGACTTTAAATTTGAAATTTAAAAAACTTTTGTAAGTTACCTGTATTTTGTTGAGTTCTTTTTACTTAATCATAACAACCCAACTGCAGTTTGATTGATATTACCTGGAATGCACAATAATAAAAAATAGAAATAAAAAAAGATTTCTGAGATATCAGTTTTTGCAAATTAACTAGTCATAGGGTACTACATATTTATTTATTTATTTTCTTACTTATTTTCATTTTTACTTAATTTGTTGCATTTTGTTTTATTTTTAATCATTTATATATTTTCTTATTTCATCGTAGATTTTTGTCTATTTGTTGGGATTTCGTCTGTCTAAATGTTTATTATTGAAAAAATCCCAGAAGAAATAATTGCAAAAAAACAGAAAAGTAGGCACAATATATTAAGTCTGTTTCAGACATTCTATTACTGGGGTGGGCCCATCTGATGTGCGTATGTGTCTGGGTGTATGTGTGTGTGTGTTTATGGGCATGCATGCCTGTGTGTGTGTGTGTGTGTGCGGCGCGTGTGTGCGAGTGTGTACGTGCATGTATGCTTGTGTTATGCTAGTAAGGAGAGACTGATTATACATTTTCTTTATGGATGACAGTGATAGTAAAGGGGTGTACAAGTCTGGATGAGCTATGGTTCTGGCTGTGGCTCTGGATGATTGGTGAAGTGAATCTAAGGGAGGATGAAGGAGAGGGAAGGTGCTGAAAACTGCCTCAGTCCCTATCTCTTCTTCTGGATCTTTCCGTCTCTCAACTTGAGATTTACGAGGGCTGGTGACAGTTGGCATCTGCTATTTACTGGGTGCAAGCAATGTGGGAAGAAAAATTATAAACTATCCACTTCATACACAGTATAAAAAAATAACAACAAAATGTCCAATTTTGCCTACATTTATGAATGTATAAAATGCAAAACAACAACAACAACAACAACAACAACAACAACAACTTTATGAATGCTTAAAATGCATTGACCCGAACAAAATATAGAAAATATAAAATATACAAAATATAGACTCAGGAAGAGTTTCTTCCCCCAAGCCATCAGACTGCTCAACACGGACCCATGCTGATTTGCACAGCACCATATTGCACATCACTTATCACTATGTCACTTTATCACTCATGTAATGTAAATACCATACTGTTTATACTGTCCACACTCACTATAGTTTTTATATAGCCGTTTTATTTATAGTTTAATGCTGCTACTGTACATTTTCTCATTTTATTTTATTGTATTGTATTTAGTGTACCTTTTCTTTTTCTTTTTCTTTTTTTTTTTACTTACTTACTTTTTTCAGCACGTTCTTGGAGAACACAGAAAAAAACATTTCACTGTGGTGTAACTGCATGTGACAAATAAAACTTGAAACTTGAGGCTTAATTTTGGAGTATCTATTATATTCCGTTACCACTCTTTATTACACCCCCCCTAAAAAAAACACACACACAAAACAAAACACTAAGAGCTTAGTCAGGTACTTCATCAAACAAATTGTATTGCAGAGAGGGCTGAGGGGACACACCAATCAGGACTAATCTGGTTTGATTCCAAACTGGAGCCTTGCTCCCTTTAACCTTAACCACTCAGCCGTGCAATAGTTCACTGGCTAGAGAGAGAGCAACTCTGTGCATAATTAGCGGAAGACCTCTTTTTGAATGGAATTAGCATCATCTTTGTCCTCTCGCCATGAGTATAGCCCTAATTATCCATCTGCGTGTTCTAAGGGAGGCTGTACACAGGACCGAGGAGTCCATTTGTGTCCTGGCCCTTCTGCTGGCCCTCGATCCCGTGTTGAAAAAAAAGATTAATAAAAGCAGGGACTTTTGTTGTGTGAAATGGCGGCGAACTCTCAAGTGCTAATTGAAGTCTGACTGCAGATGGGTCTTGTTAATTTTCCACCATCAGGTCACACCATAACCCCCGACATGGCCCTTTGTGTGTGGGTGTGTGTTTATCTGAATGTGTGTGTGTGTGCCCAGTGCTTTGGGCTGGGTCGTTGCGAGAGGAGAAGTGGGGACACCCTGAGATGAAAGTGACAAACGCACGCCGGGTGCCTGCGTGGTGCCTAGCCTAGCTTCTGATTAAAAATGCTAATGTGCCTCTCTTTTGTGCTTTGATGTTGGGCTAACAATGGTGGTGGGGGTGGTGGTGGGGCGTTAGCAAGAGACGATGTAATCCTTTATTTGTCGCCACACAGTGACGCCCAGCTGAGCACTGTGACAGTCCAAATCAATCATGTCACAGGGAGCCGCCATGAATCCACCAGCTAACTATCCCCTACTCCTCAACCTCCAAGCCTGCACAACTCTAATTAGCTTCCACCTCTCAACATGGCTCGATAGACAGAGAACCCAAGACAGAGATGAAGAGAGAAAAAGCTCCACAAGGCTAACGTTTTTCATACTTCTGTTTGAATGTCAAAGGGATATGGCGTCTAGCAAGGTTATTTAATGTTAGCTGCTTCATTACATTGATTGCCTATGCCATTGTTAGACTATCAGTCTTGTTCATTTTCTCCTGGCTAAAAATCCCATTGTCACAACAATTCCCCGAGGTCCACCTGCTCCCTGCCATTGGTGTGTACTGTTCACCTAAAATGTAGCTTAATACATTTTCTGCTGTGAAATAAATGATAATAAACTATCAAATGAGACATTCTTTGAGACAGCTGTACTAATAAGCTAATCAGTCTTGAGTATGACACCTAAATCACAGGTTTTATTGAGATATTCATCACTGAGTTGGTTAGCCCACATTCCCTCCATATTAAATGGTCAGCAGTTTAGCACCAGGCAGTGAAATTTAACATAACAACAGTATCACACTTCATTTGACTATGTCTTCAAATCAATAATCTTACACATTTCCTGAAAGAGCATCAGCATAATTCTAACAAATCAGTTAGGTCTACATACATGGGGATGTACTTTATTTTATTGTGCCATGCTTGGTTCACACTACAAAAGAGCAAAAAGTACATAGTGTAGTGTTTTAGAATAGATGCCTCTCGTGGAATGTTTGGAATGCCCATTTGTCCACCATGTTGGAGGAAACAGAGGTTGCTATGTTCAAAACAACGGTTGCTATGTGTTGAATATATGAGAAATATATCAACACAAATTTGATAATTTGGTGTCTTGTTACTTGATATTGTAAACAAGTTACAGTGGAACTGTAAAACTGTAATATCATGCTTTTCCAATGTTTTACTTACTTTACCACTGCACAGAAATGAAGTATTTTCTTTCAAAGGTGGTTACCAATTTTTACAGGCAGCCATGTTGGAAGAAAAAGAACTACATAAATATTCCATGCAAGGCATCTATTATATCTAGGCCTACATCTGTATGTTTTATGCATTAGTACAACACACTAATAATGGAGGGGGGGAGGTTTCCAAATTTCACTGAGCACTTTCTGCACTTTTGTTTTTTGGACCATACATGGTACAATAAATGCCATCATGAATATTCTGCCTATTGTTGCACAGAGTACATAATCCGTTTTCCTATCTCACCAGTTTCTACTTGTGGAACATAAGCACCTGCAGCTAATTACCAACAACAGCTGAATCTAGGTTTAACATTCCCTTCTATTGTTTGCATTCACCATAACATGCCAACCAAACCAAACACCACAAGTGTCTCCAATGTCAGTCACGATAAACATGAAAGAAACATTTCCCGATTTTTATTTTTATTTTTTTAGAGAAAGTGTACACTTTTCAGACACCCATATCCTGCCATTGTATACTCAGTTTCAGAGTTTTGACCAAAATGTGTTGGCATGTTTATCATGTTTACTCTGCTTTCATCCTGCTCCGATCAGGAT
>OMKL01058313.1:0-10573 GCA_900302295.1 Parasudis fraserbrunneri | reverse complement strand
GGTCAAACTCAATAGACTTTTCTCCAGAGACCTCCTTTGTACCAAAGTAAGAATCCATTTTCTCAAAATATGTACAATTCCTTTCTTATTTAGAGAGCAACATTCCAGCAAACTCTGTCATGATGTGTACCACAGGGTGATGCTAGTGTTCCACATCATCAAAGACAGCAACAACTCAACACAATATTTGAAGGGAACAAAGTACAGCCACAAGATTGTATGGTAATGATATTATCTAGGTCTTTGAAATGAAAATGGAATTTCATATTTGATTCTGAATCGATTGCAGGTTTTTGCACAGTGTGAATGTCAGCATGAAGAGTGCATGTGGCACTCAGAACAGTTCCTGAGTAGACCAGAGGGGGTCCTTGTTGCCTTCGCTCGGTTAAGACCTCAACTTTGAGGACTTGGACTTCTGCAGAGGCAAATTCCATTTTGTGGATTAAAACATTGGATAATTTCAGGCTTTGAAAATTGTGGGCTATGGTTTAAATGTGGAATATGGATTAGATCTGGAGAAAATTTGCCATGCATAGGTATGCCCAGTTCTCTTTCTGGTTACTTTGAGTGTGACAAGTCATTAAAAAAAAAAAAAAATTTTTTATTTGATTCTGACTCTTAAGGCAAAGATTCAGTGCATCAAAAAATGTCAACCATCACCAATTTAAATCATCACTTTTACAGATCAATGCAGTTGGATTTACATATTTATATAAATGCACCAGAATGCTCACCTATCTGCTGAGTTACCATTGGAATATATAGCATAGGAAGGTGACGTTGAACAAGGATTCCCCCTTACAACTGGGCATGTATCAACCTCAGTCATGTCACAGCAGTGAAATAAGGACAGACAACATAAGTAGATCTTCATCGGGCACGACTCCATTTTCTTTTGCAAAACAGGTAACACTTCGGATTTCTGTGGCTCATTCAGTTGGAAACACTCAAATAAGCTCTCAGTTTGCTCTCAAATCACGCAGGATTGTAAACTCCCATTGACTTTGAATTTCAGTGAGAGGGGAGGCGTGTCACATTAACATCCCAGGAGCATAAGCAGCTCTTACCCATGCGGGCCTACGGATCTTGGCTCTGGAACAGAGTCAAAACTTTCTGCTTTTCATCATAGCACTTCCCGAAGGTAAGTAAAAGACATACTTCAATGTTGAAAATTGGTGACTTTCCCCTTGAACGCTTCCTGGAATATATGACATCACACATTCCAACTCTTTCTCTCAGTAACTCTCAAACCAAATTAATTTGTGCGAAATTGATTAGGGTTTTGGCATATGTGTGAGATTATGTGCAAAAGAAATCAGCGTTGTTTTTGGTGAAGTGCCCCTTTAAGAAAAGAAGTTGTCTACTTCATCTATCACTGTTATTTATTACTGCAACAAAATCACTGAGTCGTCTTCATGATTTCATGGTACATGTACCATTCTTCTCTGGTCGGCTCACCGCTCCTGAGGCCAAAACTATTCAAGCGATGGTAAGTTTAAATAGGACATTGCCTCTGGAGCAATGGGGACTGTTAGGAGGAATAAGCTCTGTCCCCTTTCAGAATGCCATGAGCCTCAAAGGGCTTTGAATGGAACAGGAAAAGACCCAGTCAGTAGAATGAGGTCTGGTCTTTTCTCCTCTTCTGCCCCAGATCCCCTCACTCACAGCCACCCCACATGACCTATATTCAATGTGAGGATCCAAACACACGCACACATGATTGTATTGCTATATTTGTGAGGACCTTCCATCGATTACTTTCATTCCCTAGCCCTCACCACTACAGTACATGCCTAACCTTAACCATTAACCTAATTCTAACCCAAACCCTTATCTTGAAATGGCCTGTTTTAAAATGACGACCAGCAAAAATGTCCTCACTTTCCCCAAAAGTCCTCAAACTGGTCCTCACAAGTATAGTAATACAAATACACACAAACACAGCCACAGTCACGTCCCTTGTTGGGCTTCCCTGCGGTTCTCTTCCTAGAGCTAAACAGCTCTACTGCCTGGCCTGCACTTAGCTTACCCCTTCACAGGCACGTCCACTACTTGCAGAATGGTCATCCTTGTACGGACACTCACTGTGGCTCTGCCGGATAAGAGTTTCAAGGGTAAATGATGTAAGGGTTTATTTGGGCTGCTTTGGTTGTTCATATTTTGGAGACGCACCCTTGTGAATTTGTCCAAATCCTTTTTGGCAAGTGGAAGCATGAACTGAAAGCAGCTCTTTGTTTATTTCACCCCCCACCCCCCCACACTCTCTCTCTCACTCTCTCTCTCAAATATGTCCAACTAAAAAGCAGGCACAGCACCACCCAGAGTTCCCATTCCATTTATTAGATATGGTTTATAAATAGCACACACTCAGACACATATGTTGAAAGTATAAAAAATACAATAACAGCATTTTCTAGACATTTTTCACGTGAGGTCTCTTCTTCGCTGCCTTTGTCATTTCTTCTTTTAACTCGAATGGCTGACACAATGGAAAATATCACTTTAGTTTCTCATGTAGTATAGCATAATAGTTCTCGATCACTTTCAAAAATCAAATTGTCAAGCAAGTCATTATCATCAATGTCATGATAAAATTAGAGAATAAAAAATAGAATCACATGCAGTCAACAACTTTTCATTGAATCTGTACATCCAGTCAGCCAAACAAGTATATCTCCATGAAATATATACTGTAGGTATGTGCTACAGGTTCCATTGTACTTCATCCTCTGGAGGTGCTGATACATGGTGTGGACTCTCTGTAAACCTGATATTATAATGGTAAAACATCTGTAGGGACAGTAAATAATGACTGACTAATAAAAAAATAAAAAAAACTATTTTCAACCATTACCGAAGACTGGTTGACAAATGTATGAGATTCCAGCATCTTCCAGATATATTAATTGAGTCCTTTGTCAAAGAGGTCGGTTAAAACATTTTGGACACTGTCAGTTTCAAACATTATACAGTGTATTCCAATTAATGTTAAATAAATAAATGGTGACACATGAGGCAACATGGCTAAGTTTCATGTCAAAAGATTTTTGTAGTTGTCATTTTCTCAAAAAAAGAAAAAAAAGAACAATAAATTGAAATATAAATCACGCATGTAATAAACCTAGTGCAGCACACAAATACACAACTAATGTTTTCTTCAAGCATTAATGTATACCATACAGCTACTGTGCCAAATCTGGCTCACCTTATTCTAAGGACAATAACTGCAATCTCTAATTTATATATTATAATTTGTAAATATATCTAAAAATACAACTTATCAACTTTAGCTTTAAAGGAAATTGCATGGTTTCTTGGTATTGTACCAACTGTTTTATCTGTAGTAGATGAAAATCTGACTCATTTTACTATTCACAGTGTTTCAAAACTGAACAGTACAGGCCAACACCTACTGTGTGGCTGACAACTGGCATCAATGACAATCGTCATTGTGGAGTAGTCTTCAAGTCCAGTATTGCTCCAGTAACTCTACCAAACAAACATTTAAGCACCACTGAATTAATTCTGTATGAAACGCAGGCCATTAGAATCACTTAGAGGCAAAAGGAAACAACTTTGAGTACTATTATCTAAGGAGTAAGACTTTGTGGCCGCACCTCCTTTTAAAGACAATTAAAATAGCACATATTTCCCTTTTTCACTTTTCAATTTCTTCCAGCATATTCTGAGGACATACTTCAAAGTCACCAGCAATGCAGTTAAGAAATCTGATCTCAACTTCGACAAAACGTTCAGATAAGGGTATCTTATAATATAATATAATTTAATATAATATAATATAATAAATATAATATAATATAATATAATATAATAGCTTTTCAACAGCAACAACTCATTATACAGGAATGTGGTACTTAAACCCATTTTAAGCATTTTCTTTTGCATAGAAAGTATTTATGTAGCTAAGAAAATAATAACTTGTTTTTTTTTCCTGCATGATATGCCTTTAAAACCAGTTATGAAAAATAGTTACTTTGTATTCACTCACAGGAACTTACTCAACATTTAATTTTAAGAATCTTAAGTTTCAAAGGATGGTTTTGTTAGAAACTTTAAAACAAATAAAAATACCAAAATGTGAGTTTTTCCAATACCCTTGCAGAAGGAATGCAGGATATTGCAATAGGAAATGACCTGGGTACAAATAAATGACTCATGTGGTGGAAAAAGTACTTGAATGGTTAAAAAGATGAAAATAAATTAACAATTGAATGTACTCATTCTGCATTTGACAGGCAATATTCCAGTAGTGAATAATACTGACCACGCAGACATGAATATATATCTTCTTTTTTTGATAACAAAATACATATCTACAAATGTTTATAATAAATAGGCTTGATATATAGATATGTATAACAATATATATGTATTTCTATACATATATATTTACAACAAAAGGTGCACTTAAATAATGTCATCAAGGAGATGCGGGGTGCCTACCCAGTCCAGTGTTCTAGGCTCGGAGGCAGCCATGATCATGCACATGAACTGCTTACCCGTCCTCTTGTCAATAGGATAAATGGTTGTGGGCGTGAACCTTCTGTTACTTTCCACAAACTCGCAGAGTTGCTGATATACCTGTGGATATTCGTGGCGTAAGAAAACCCCTCGGATCCTCAGCTCCCGTTGGATGTTGATAAAGCAGATCTCTCTGGCTTTCCTCCCATCCTCTCCCTCTTTGTCGATATCTGCCGTGCCTGGGGGTGGTGTGAGGATGAGCGTTTCCATGTCACTTTCCTTCTTGTGAACCTTCCTCTCTGGGCTAAAGGAAGCCAGTGCTACCTTAGCGTATTTCCTGACGGTTGGAGCTTGATTTCTTGGCGATGGCCCGTCAGGCAATTGCTCACCAACGGCAATGGATACATTCAAGAGGAAACATTCATTTGGGTCGTATTCCTTGCCAGCTTCCTGGAGCTCCTTGCAATACTCCCCCAGGTTGTCCCTGAAGCTCTCCAGCTCCCGAAGGGACAGGTAAGTTGGGGACATGAGTAGACTATCCAGGCCATACTGCAGGAAGTTACTAGATGACCCTGGGTTTGGGAAACCTAGGAAGAGCACCCCTCTTCCCCGGGAAAGGAAGCCCACTTTGGCAATGCGGGAGAAGGCTTTATGGACCTCAACTGTCTCCCGGCAGTGCTTGATGATGTGGCGGCATATGCTGCCTATGCGACCATATAGGCAGCTCTCTTTGTGAATGTCCCAATCCTCCCTGCGACAGTTGCGGGAGCAGTAGTAGGTGTAGCAGCTATGGCAGGATTTGAAGTAGAGGCAAGCGTTAAACAAGGTCTCTGTCCTCCTGCATTTGTTGTTCGAACACATCATGGTGTCGTCCTCATCTGGGCTCTGGTCTGGTGAGCACTCGTCTGCGCTCTTCATGGCATCACTGCCTGCATCCATATCTCGAAGGGCATCAGGGTTCATTCTTATAGAAGTGGGTTGCTTGTCAAGAGGAACTGGCTCCTCTGACCCAGCCTTTGAGCTCTTTCTGGACAGAGATGCCGCCTCTTCCTCATCAATTAGCTTCTTGAGTTGATCAAGAATGTCCTCACTTGCCCTCCGACTGGGGGGCTTGTAGTCAGTCACAAGGTCTGCTAAAAGCTCATCAAGTTGCTCCAGGCTTTGCTGAAGAGAGGCGCTATTGTGTGTTTTTTCTTTGGTCAAGTCCACAGAGCAAGACATGGCGTCATGCTGAGAGGTTTCTGGAGCCATAGCACTTCTAGAGTCCAGTACATCCCAACTGGCAGACCGTCCTTCAGACCTTTTAAGGTTGCCCGGTCGAATGTCATTATCAGTGATGGTTATCTCTGGAGTGACAAACCAGAGTTTACTGGTGGTGCTCTTGGTTGTTTCTGTTGGGCTTTTGTCAATCAAGGAGTTATCAGACATGGACAAGGCTGCGTAGCGTCTTGGTGAACTGGAGAGGTTAACTACCACTGGCTGTGGCTTGTCGTCTGCAGCTGCTGCTGTAGGCTTCCCGGGATCAAGAAGGTTCTCATAGCTCCGACCCCGCTGGACAGGAAGAGGCTGTTCCCTCTCTACACGGGAGTTGAGAATATTGTCCCAAGACCTTGAGTAAGGTTTGGACTCTGTGCCAATTCTTGGAGGTTCCATACAAGGGTTGGCGTACCAAGTTGTTAGCACTGGCTCTTGCCGAGCTCTGGTCGGAGTGACTTGTGACACATAAGAGGCAGGGTGGGTGGAATACCCAGATGCATCTGAGCCATACCAGTCATCTGCTTGTGGCTGAACAACTCGAGCATGCCTTCGACCCTCCGTGTAGTATGCCCTTGATGGGATGTGATGCTCTGGTGGTGATGCATACATATCACTGGGATAGAAAATCCTTGGGGGACCAGTTTGGATTTGATATGTCCTTGGATCATCCCCATAGAACGTTCTGGTTGGGGGTGTCTGGATGATGTATGGCCCTGGTTCGCTTGCTGCATAGGCTTTAGGATAAGCAGCCTGCACTGGATATGGGTAGGGCTCCATCTCAGTAAAATATGACCTAGCCGGTACACTATGCACCATGCGAGTCCTTGGGTCCTGCACATACTGAACTTTGGGAGTAACGTTTTGGCCTGGCATGTAACGATCATCATGAATGTAAGTCCTTGGTTGAGGGGGGGCTGTAGCCACATACCTCCCTGGGTCATCTGCATAAAAGAACTTGGTTGGCACATTAGGACTGGAATGGGCTCTGCGCTCCCTACCATAGTAGTCACCTGGTGAAGGCATCCTTTGCAGAGGGATCTCCATGGGCTGCAAGTAACTACCGGTATTTGGCATGCTGCGGGAATACTGGTATGCCTGCCTGTACTCAGCGCCGAACGAGTCAGTGGGAGTGGGTGTTCTGGAGTAGGAGAAATGGCGAGGCACTGTCAGGCTCCTACTTCCCCCACTGTGGTACCTCTGGAAAGGTATCTCCACTCGTGGTGTTGCCTGCTTCCGTCCAGAATGTTGCAATGCTGCCTCATCAGGTTTGATGTCCACCCGACACCTCACATGAGGGCTAGTGGCGGGCTTGTCTGCCCCCCCCTCCTCTGCGTTGTCTGCAACATAGAGAGGTGAATAACGGCTAGCATCGCTCCTTTGAGGCTGCAGCTTAATGGGATGTACCTCATGCATAAGAGTCCTAGTTGCAGCGTAGGAGGACTCCCTACGCGGTGACACTTCTGGTCTCCAGTGGGGGTCCCGTGGAGACCTTTGGGCCTCCCGGCCCCTCCTCCCCATGGACGGGGAGCCTTCAAAAGACACAGGGGTGAGACTGGTCTGGACCCGAGGGGCGCTTTTTGACCTGGTCCTCCTCTTTTGTTCAGGGACGATGACCTCACTGGCCATGTCTGCACTCATTGGCTGAGGAGTCAGTCTATGGCTGAAAATGTCCGGTGCAGAGAAGCGGTATCCCTGCTGGCGGCCCAAGGCATTCCAGGCAACATCTGGGTTGGCTGCATGCCTATCAGCCCTCCTGTAAGGGTACTCCATTGAGGATTTGTGAGATTTAGGGTGCTCCAGTGACTTGTAGTCAAAGGTACGGCAGTGCCTCTTATTGACGTTACTCTGATTGTCCTCCAGTGTGCTGCGATTTAGAGAATCACATTGTTTGGAGGGTTGTAAGGACTTGGAGTGTGATGAAATGGGGGTCACTTTTATATCTTGATACACAGTCGATACCAGTATGTCAGGCGGGTCTGTGCGTGTCATCTTAAAGGGACTCTTCTAGTTTGCTCCATTAAATTGCTTTAATGTTGACGTACCCTGCAGAAGAAAAGAGAGAAACACCAGTCAGCAAAATTAATTCTGGCTATATTGTAATTCAGCTTACAGTATGATGTTTGCTATTGTATGTGTTAATTCTATGCTGACTTGAATCGGATGTATTATACATAGTCTTTTCTGGTATAATACACATGGGGTCTCCTGATATATAAATGGGGTCTCTATAAATTCCTAGTCAATCTAACATGTATGCAATAACATTTCACCATTCCATCTGCATTCAACAATGGACAATTTCAGAAACGGAAAGACGTACAACGTAAAGGGAAATTCCACCCTAAAATATAATTCACATATGCTATTTCTTTAACATTGTACAGCTCAATTTCAAATTTGAAAAGATGAACAGGTCTCTCCTTAAGCTGAACACCAGACAGAAAAGACTCTAGATATTATGTCATCAAGAGACAAATCCTGGAGCTGCTTCATAGACAGTGAATGGTTGAATAACTCCTGGGATACCATTACCCATGGTGATTTCACTCAGATATGGGTACATTTTCTGATTAAGAGCTATAAGCCCTACATTTAAATAGAACTCATTTGGATATAATAGCTCAAACTAAAATATTTCAGCCCATAAAGTTGGTGACTATTTTATTGGACAAACTCCAAACTCGCTTGATGACATCATACAATCATGTCGTGATGCTCTGATTTGCAGGATAAGGAGACAGTTGACATCTTGACACCATCGCCACATCATCTTAGACCCATGGGAAGAATGCAAGCTAGCTCCATAGGGTCTGAAAGCAACCCATTGGGAAATAAACAAATAGCTTGCCGTCGTCAAGTAAATTTGCTTACTTTTACTATTAACTTACCATGGTGATGTGTTGGTGTTTTGTCTTTAATGCCGGTGGGAATTCCTGGTGCTGTGATAACATTAAAGTACAAGAAAAAGACGATTTCTCCATTTATCTGTGTGTTACCAAGGCAACAGGCTGTCAGTGTGCCATCAAACAAAGGCGTTTTTAGAATAGCCTACATGCGCAAGCTATGCTCGGCACAAAATCGTCTTTTTCTTGTACATTAATGTAATCACAGCACCAGAAATCCCCCGACACTAGAAACAAGACACCAACACATCACCATAGTAAGTCAAATTGACTTTATTGACAACCATTTTCGCCGGCAAGCTATTTGTTTATTTCTCAGTGCACCGCTTTCAGATCCAATGGAGAGCTAGCTTGCGTACATTCCATGGGTCTGACGTGTCAGGCTAGGGGACAGTCTATGTTTATAGATATTAACTTAACTGTCCAAGCACAATGTAAATGAGCCCTCCTTTATGCAAAATGTATACTCTTGCACCTGTTTGTGTGTCCATTCTATGGACAACCTTGCCTGTGCCCAAGTCGTTCATAGTAGTGTGCCAGTCTGCCATTTCAAAATGACAATGAAAAACCTTGTGTTTTCTTTCATTACAAATATATTTGTTCCAAGAATAATGAGCTAATCACTGAACTGTCCCCCTGAGGAATGAAACTGTGTCACATTGTCCCACACAATTTCCCTCTGTTTGTTTTAGATGTTGGAGTCACAGGTAATTGATAGTTTGCAAAATAATGATTGACAAAGTGATTAACTAATTCAGCTGTCTTTTAGGTAGCCTAGGCTACTACTTCCTCAGTCATATCCATCATCACTAGAATTATAAGAGGGGTCACAGCCGCAACGTTCTCATGGAAGTTAATCAGCACTGGGAGACAACGCTACGTCTTACAACGCAGTTTGTCTCCCATGTGATAATGGGGAAACTATTTTCGAACATTTCTATGACAACACTGACCCATCCTCTTATAATTATAGGGTCATCTGACATCACAGTTGTCAAGATTGACAGTTTGTCTAATATATCAACAGTAGCTTACCTAAGGGAGACAGGACTAGCAGAGATTTTGCAAACAGTGAATTCCAACCTCAATATGGGGACAGAAAGACTTATATGAAAAAAAAAACATGGGAAAAAAAGAAGGTTGGTGTTTTATTATATTGTAACTGTAACTGAGGCTAAAATATCTATGGGTAGCACATAAAAACCACAAATGATGAAGACTATAATAATGAAGAGTCAACATTTGCAGTTGACTCCCCCTCCACACACACACACAGTTTTTTGCAGATTGCAACACTGAATAGCCTAGGACAAATAAACATGTCAATGCTGAAATGGAGAATAAATGATTTGGAGGACGTTTATTATTGGATGATTTTACTGTATTATTGACACTGGTAATGAACAATGAGGAGACAGGTATGCATTTTGCATAATGGTTTGAAGATTATCAAGTCAGAGCAATGAACTACAATTACGGCATTTACGGCATGTAGTAACAACTTTATGTGCACATAATCAACCTATTGCAGGTTCACAGGTATTAACTAAAATGTTATTTTGTAAATATTGTACAAACTCTTCCTTATGACTGTAACACTGTTTGACAGCAGAATATCAAGAAATGGATTTTGAGGCTCAAAATAGTTTCTCTTGAGAGTTTTCACTTCATCTCGTCTGCAGTAATGGCCTTAGCGAAATGTCAGGGGACTGAGCTGACAACGCTGTCGCAGACGGAACAGCAATCTCATTTAGCTCTCAAAAAGAACCATGACATCAAACGTACACCCAAGCATGAATTACGTCATCCATTTTTATAAGCACTAAAATAGCACTAAGCTATTCTGCATTCGTTTTTCTGACAACAGCAAGGCAGACGGAATGGATTTATTCCACAGTTTTAATGCTTGGAATATCATCGTGGCTCCTGCA
>OMKL01058296.1:3615-18610 GCA_900302295.1 Parasudis fraserbrunneri | reverse complement strand
GACGGGGCAGTTTGTATCGCCTGCTCCAAGGTGGGGCTCTTCCTTAGGGGGTCCAGGCTGGGGCTGGTGCGACCTGGGACAAAAACACAGAGGTGGGACTTAGTATATCATTATACAGAGGTAGATCATTAAATTGTTTTGGCCATGAGTAACACACATCACTCATGCTTATATTAGTCATTGGAAATAATCAAACCTTTGGGCTTCTTTCCTATACGTAGATTAGACCCAGTACAGA
Source organism: Parasudis fraserbrunneri (assembly GCA_900302295.1). Lineage (NCBI taxonomy): Eukaryota > Metazoa > Chordata > Actinopteri > Aulopiformes > Chlorophthalmidae > Parasudis > Parasudis fraserbrunneri. The sequence continues at coordinate 18,372 of OMKL01058296.1, read as the reverse complement.
CCTAAAATCTCAGTTTAACCCTTTGAGGTGTACAACCAAACCATTTTAACTGAACATTGTAGTGATGATGTAACAACAGGTACTGGTCATTGAAAACTACAGAGTTCAACAATTCCAAAATGGAATTCAGCATCTGAGGAGATGCTTGAAAAGACTAACCCCTCAAAATGGTTAAATAAGGCTTTCTATTTAAAATGTTCTCAAGTCTCATGGAGACCAGATTCTCATCCAAGTTTAGGAAATAAAGCCCATGGCCATAAAACTGATTCCAATTGTATAATACATGCAGGCTATTGCGATGGTCATGCAGTTAATTTTTTGTCATGAAAACAATAAATTGTAGAAAGGGTACCAAGAATACTTAATATAATAATGACCAAACTGATACCAACTTATTAGGTGTGAGACATTACTAAATTAAAAAATGATATTTAGAATATTATAAAGATAAGTAATGTTAGTCAAGTCTATGCCTTCACTGCTTCATAAGAAATGTATTAATCGCAGATGAGTGTGGGCCTTACATCTTCATCAAGAAATCTTGCAATGACAAATCATGTCTTATAAACAACTCAATCCATTTGAGGAAAAAAATCCTCTTAGTTCTTGTGAAATCTATATAAAGCATTCAAGGAGTGAGGGAATCATAGTCACTGTCCGAGTGGGTTCCATCTTTTGCACAGGGTGAAGTTTGTAATCAGATAATTTAGTGTTTCTACAGAGAAATCAAAAGAAATTGTTAAACCATTCATTCTTGTGAAAAAAACAAAACAATCATGGTTAAGAAAGAAAGGTGAATTTCAGTTCATAACCACACAGTGTGGTGAGTAGTTAAACAGATCAGTGATTTCTTTTTAACCCTCTTTTTTGCGGGTCTTTTACCTTCGGTTACAAGGGTACCCAGAAATCGCGAGTCAGAGGGGAAAGCAGAGCCAACTGCACTGCTCTGAGACAGGGTTGCAGCTGTGCTTGTGTCACTCCCAAAGGAGGGCACTGATCTTCCTGTATGGAGAGGAACAGCAGGCACAGAGGAGTATTGAGGGCAACAACACTCTTGGTTCCTTCGAATGACCTGCACTGTGTCCCTGTGTACTGATGGTAGATACTGTGGTAGTATAAATCAAACCTAATTTGAGAGCCATGCCTGCCCCTTTTTGCATGTGAAATAAGTGTAGAGGAAAGTGACGGTCTTGACTGATTGATGACATATTGAGGCCATGAGTCAAAGCTTCCTCAGTTCCTGTAGCATGCCCAACCTGGTCCAAAAGCCACACAGCGACCCTGAACCCTTGGAAAGCATGCATGATGATCGACGAAGATGACAAGCTCCTATCTTCATCTTCGAGGAGGAGTGAGACTGCCAACTTGACTTCTGAGTACTAGTACCTACAAAGCTGGCTAATTGAAGCACAATGCCACAGACCCTAGTTACAGCTCTTACCGACACCAACGGCTCCAAACTGAGGGGAAACCAAAGGGCTGGTGCTGAACTGGCTGTAGGGGGGCACTGGGGCCCTGTTGAAGAGACCATAGGAGCCAGCCGACTGGAATGGGGCTGGGGCAGTGGCAGCAGCAGGCGAGGGAGCTGAGCCCATGGAGGACTGGAGAGGACAACAGAGATCATTCATGAAGCACATTTTCAACAAAGGGAAACTGTCTCATGCAAAAAAAAAAAACATTGTAAGTGTTTGGGTGAGTGTGCACCTGGACGATGGCAGGGTCCTGAGGGAGAGAACATGTTGGCTTAGGAGGCTCACAAACTGTCAGGTCCTTGATGTCACTGCCTCTGAAAATGATGTACTCAAATATCTCATCTCGCGGCGGGATGGGCCTATCAGTGGGGCGATCCTCAGTGCCGAAGGAGCGAACTAACAGGAAGATACAATTAATATTTAGCAACTGATGCATCAAATAGTCAAAGTGCAGCAGCCACTTAGATCAACCAGTATTCACAATCATATGTTGGACCCTGATGTGTGCTTTCAGTTTGAATGTATGTGCTACAGATCAACAAAAGGTGTTGTTCCTAAGGAAGGATAAGTCTGTTACGATAACAATTTAATCAAAGTTTTGCGTCATAAGCTGGTGCTAGTAAGCCAGCTGAAATGTGTGTGCAGACTATGCACTCAGTGACATCAGACGTGCCGACCCTGCCAAGTAGGAGAACGAAAACAATCACAGCTTGCTAATTGATCGCGAACTTCGCATCTGTTCTGTAAACATGCTCTACATAAAAGGCCGATTCATGTTGACAACACACCGGTCTAATCAAGCGATTATTCTGCTGCATGCCGCTACCAACCAAACATTTACGTTAGCAAGTTGGCAAGCTGACTCATGTTGGACAGATTAATGTTAACATTCATGTTGGCTACATCACATTAGCTTTCAATGAAAGTATAATGTCGTTGTACAGTCATTTCAATGTATCTCAACTGTATACGGATTCCTTTAGCCAGAGGTTTTCATTGTAGCAACCCAAATATTCGACTGGCTCGCCAGGTATTATAGCCCGCTTGCTACCAGTAAAATTGCTAACGTTAGCTAAGCTAACTGGCTAACATGCTAACATAGACTATCGCAAACAGTTAGCTACGTTAGCTTGCTAGGGTTAGCTCGCTAACATTGTACAAACTATATTGGATTAATCCAACAACCTACAGATTGTTCAGAGTCTGCTTGACACATAGTCACACTTCACTCGTTAGTTAGCTGTTTGAAAAGACATCAGTTGACAGTTCCGGCAAGCTAACAGATCAAAGTGACGTTAGCTAACTGGCTAGCTACCTTTCGCAAGTGCGACAGTGGAATTCTCAGTATCAATAGTGTAGAGGATCCCTTCGTAGCGAATCTCGGCCTTCGAAATGAGGCTGATTTTGCTCCCGATGTAGGGCGTCCCACCACTCATTGTGTCTTCTCGGGCTCGGCAGTCTTGACAGACAACAAATTCGACGCCCCTTCCAGGCTGTGCGGTCAACTATATAAATTGCTGCTCCAACTTTCTATGATTTGTGCTTCTCCAAATCGCTATTCTTTAAACCACTACAATATGGCTACCTCATTTTCCATCGAATGGTTCTTAACGCGGGGGTTAATGGGAAATCATAATATCGCGCGTTTACACGCTGGCTAGGAAAATAGATCTATATGGGATAGAAATTCAGTGTGACCTGGTTGCACCTTAGGGGCTGGACTATCCCCATAGGCACGTCCAAATGCTACGGCATCTGGCGTCACACTTGGGACTAGGGCTGCACGCTGACTAATGTTCCACAAGGCCAACCATGGCCACTGTACCCTTGAGCAAGGCACTTTTTATGGGCCCCAATATTTGACATTGTTATTCACTTGGATTCGAATCCAGGTTCCCCACATCTACCGGTTAGCCAAGGGGGAATCCCCTCTACCCAAGGAAGATATTAGGCGTACTTATGATTCAGGCAGAGCTACTCTGCTACACTCAACCCATTTTGACTTCCCCTATGGGGAAACCCATCAGGGCCACAGCACCACTGTAACCCACCTGAGTCCTCTGAAAACCAAACATCTACTGGTCAGTGAAAGGGATATTCCCCTTGTCAAAGAAAATAGTCAATTGTGTGTTAGCCTGGCTGACCAGAATTATGAAAATATTGGTAGGACAGAGTTGCTGTCTCACATAATAGGCCTCCTCTTGTGTATTAGTGATGTGTGTGAAATGAACCACCTGAAACGCTGTTCCTCACCTGAAACACAGTTCCATTTCAGGTGTTTGGGGAAGTGATGATGAAGTTTACAAAACATGTCTGTTTTTGAGATTTTTCTGGAGCACGCATCATAGTTATTATAGTTTATTATTAATAACGCAATATGAGCATCAGTTATCTTTTCTTTGTATTCTATTTCTATAGTCGCAAACAACACAGATCCTGCGCGCATGCGTACATTCTACAATACGATTTGCACAACGGTCCAACATCAAAGATGGCGGGAGCCTCCGACCCACTGGAGGACATGCTCTTCAATGAGGTAGATGAGAAAGCAGTTAGCGACTTAGTTGGCTCTTTGGAATCACAACTTGGTAGTCAAAAGACTTCTGCTGCTTCATATTCCGAGATAAAAAGAGAGGGACCTTCGGGCGCTGTCAATCAGTTCTCAGGGAAACTGCGTGATCAAGTGGGGTCTCTGGAGCAGCCACAACAAGGACATCCAAAAGCGGGGTTAAACCAGGAACCTAGCGCTAATGAGGCGCTTTCCAACAAGATTCTCACCACCTCTACCTCTTCTATAGCTACTGGGAGCGTAATAAACGCTCGATCCAATTTACAAACACTTGGAGCACCTCCTACTGTCTCTCCCGCACCTGGATCTGTAACTTTGCCCACTCAGTCTGCTGCTAGCTTCAACAGGGCTACTGTTTTGGGTCCAGCAGGCACATCAGTAGTGACTGCTTCCAACCCAAACATCACAACCGCAGTAGTAAGGACTGCTTCACCTGGATTACAGAGTTTAAACGGCAACCCTGGAGCTGTGAAGCTGGTGAACACGCCAGCTATCTCTCCTCAAGTCGGAGCCAACACTGTTATAAGTACTGTCAGTGCCGGTAGTTCCAATATCATTGTGTCCATGGCTTCACAGCCCAGTTTTCCCGTACCTCAGTCTTCAGTGGCGTCTCCCACTATTGCATTGCAGAGGCACCCTAGCCCCGTGTCCAGTGTGGCCCAGAATGGACTAGACCCAAAGGTTGCCCCTCTCGTTACACAAGGCGCAGGGTCTCCGGCAGCCTCCACATCTCAGGTCATGAACCACAGCAACACTCTCATGCACACCAAAATGGTGGTGCCCAATCAGCCCGTTTCTGGCAACTCCGTCATCCTTGGAGGTACTCCTCCACTTGCAGTCAATTCACCCATAAGCCAGACTCAAAGTGTGACTAGCTCGGCTGTCACACTCACTGCTGGGGTGAAACCAGCAGTCAATGGAGTTGGTCAACCCACAGTGACCGCTGTGAGGCCACCTATCATGGCTACTTCAATCCAGCAGCAGAGACCTGGGTTGGTTGCAAGCCCCACAAGGACTGTGACACCTCAGCTGGCTGTCAGGCCTCAACAGCAGACCACCATTCAGTTGCCTCCCGGATTTTCCATACCTCCTGGTAAGGAAACATAAAGTTTCCACGGTGAACATTCTCTTTTAGTCACCATTGGCCGGGTGATGTTGATTCTAGACGCTGTGAATGGGATGGCAGTTTTTGTAAGCTGGACCATGAGCAGTGGAGAGAAGTCAGCATCACTCAGCTGCCCCTGATCTCAAACAAGGATGACCATTTGTTTTCATAGTGGTGTATCTGTTAGTATTTCATAATTACATAGAATACGGTGTTTCATGGGTTAGGCTATTTGTGGTGGTAGGAATTTGGGTAGAGTAAGAAACACATTATTTAACAGCATAAAGAACAGTGCAAATGCCATACAGAGCCCTTTTAATGTGTTGCTGTATCACCATGGGAAATCCATTTGTGGTGGGACTCTCTGATATTGTGGTGGGCCACCACAAATAAATCTGAATGGGAAACACTGGAGTAGTTAGTGGTGCACGACTGATGTTTTCAGATCTCTGAAGTTGCCTCTGTCTCTAGCAGTGTCAGCTCCATGACTCCAGTGTTTGAAGTGGGCACATATTGGCCATTTTGGTAATAGAGCCGCTACTAACTCTAGGAAAGGACGTCCACTAATCCGAAGCCGTGTTATTATACAGTATCTAGCCTGTGGAAACAATGATTTTTGCCAAGTCAGTCATTTGCATTGAAATCAAAGATTTGTGGGGTCAAAAAATAGTAGATACTACAGCATTTTCACTCTGAGTCACTAACCAGGAGTCGACCCGGACTATTAAGATTGTAAGAGTTGAGGATTCAGTTCTTTTGGGGTCAACTCTCCACCAAGAGAAGTAAAATGATTTAATTTGCGGTAAGAAGGTAATTAGGCAAGTATATCATGCTTTGATAAGGGTAGTTTAAATGAGTATAGGGCAGGTCAGTGCCGAGGTGCTCATGTAATAATCACAACTCCAATTACATGCCCACTCTTATTTCATATCTAAACCAGGTTCCTGCATGTACCTACCCTAGTCTACAGCACAAGGGATAATTACATCATATCCTGGGTAGTGGTAAATGTCAGCCTGAGAGTGCTATCTTATGGTGTGTCATGGTGAGAAGGATGTAGATTTGACCGTTTTCTCCTCTAAGGCATGGTTCTGGTGCGGACAGAGACGGGCCAGCTGGTGATGGTTCCCCAGCAGGTTCTGGCTCAAGCCCAGGCCAAGACCCAAACCAACCAGACCGTCGCCAACATCTCTCCCAGGCCTGCAACCCCGACGGCCGGGGCCACCATCCGTGTCAGCGCCCCCAGTCCGGTAAATGCCACAATATCTGCAATCAAATATTACAGAAATCATTTTATGAGAAGTTTGATTTAATATCTATTTATTTATATATATATTTTTGACAACAAAATTGTGCATCACAATTCACAAAACAACAACAATTGCACAGATAGATGTAATTGATTCATTTCCCAGCACCACCGGTTATAGTCTGATACTGGCCCAATATCTGACGGTAGTATCATTGCATCACTAATTCAGTGTTTTGTTGAATGCAGGGATGAACAATGTCGCTGAAGGGTGGGTTGAGGTCTACGCTTACATGTCTTCATTCCACTAACTTCTGCCTTGCATTCATCCATTCTCTAGGTTCCAGGTACACCCCAAACTGTGCGCCTGGCATCCGCAGGCCAGACCAGAATGGTGCAATCCCCCTCTCCCACTGTCACCGCTGCACAGGTGCGTGCTGCCCCATTCTGTTTCATACGCCCACATCTAAAGCACACACAGCTTTAGCCCTTACAGTTATTTGCTCGGTCCTCCTGGGGTTTGGTAATGCTTATTTTGTGCCCTCTTTTCCCTTGCATTTATAGTATATTGAGCTTGGTGTAGGCTATGTAATAGGGGCTCTTCTCATTCACTAGAATTAAGTTGGTTTATAGTTTGTTGGTAGTGGCACTAGTCTTGGTTTTGTCTTTTTGTTTTTGGTGTCTTGCAGAAGTAGATACAAAACCTTCAGTTTGTTTTGACAAGCAGTGTGCTTCTTCTGACTTTCAATTTTGTCTGTCATGAATGTTACGCCTTTTTGAAGAGGTTTGATTTTTCTTTCAGTGTTTTGCTGCTGTGTAGAGGCAATAGTTGTTTTGTCTTGGATAGGGTTGTCAATATACCACAGTTCTGTTTATTATACTATATTAAACTAAGTATCACAATTCCAACTAGTGTCATAAAACTAAGCCAAAGGGTAAAGAAAGTCCCTGGTGATTAATATGTGATGGTTTGAACGGTCTGGGGTACAGAAGATGGCACAAACAAAACAAACCTGCAAGTGAAACAACTATTAGTTTGTGTTATTATTTTCATATATCAATCCTGCCAATACATGCTGCTATCTTATATGGACCATATGTTTTGTAGGGACCATACGTTTTGATACTTGTTTCTATACCATGTAAAGTCAGATGGGTAAGGTTTTGGTGTCGCAATTCTACAGTGGTTATCAAAAGATAATTCCTATTATTTTCAACCTAGGCCATATCTTCTGGCATCATACCGAATTTCCCTACGGGATAATAAAGTATTTCAATTCAATTCAATTCAATTCAATCATTTCCAACCAAAATCTCGCCAAATGGACCCTTATTGAGTAATGTTTCCTGCGTGTTCGAGTTAGCTGCAGCTCTTCTGACTGCAGTTCAGTCCAAGAGGGCAACTGCAGTCAAAAAATGTCCTCAGGAGCAGCCAGATGTCTTCTACTCTTAAATGATTCTAAAAGGACATACAGTATTTAGTGTTTTGGGTAACATCCTTTGTGGCATGGTTGCCCCGTTGGAATGAACTGCAGCAATTGACTAATGGTCCAATTACAATTCTGGTCAGAATTGATCAATATGATGCCTAATAATTAAAAGAAAATAGGGTCTAGGTTGAATCATCCTTTAGAGCATCACACAACTGTAGTCCAGGATACGCCTTATATGTGTTGAGTTCCACTTTCAGTTTCGGTTCTCTATTTTCCAGAAGGCCATCACAGTGGCTCCTGCTGGTGCGGCTGTGTCTGTGAAGATGAGCACCCCTCAGAAGGCCCAGACGGTGATAACAGCAGGGGGACAGGCCCTGGCCAAACCTGCCGGCGTACAGTCCAACATGGCCCTGCCCAGCGGGACATCCACAGCCACCGTTACCGCCACAACTGCTGCCGGAACACCAGGGGTGTCCCAGGTTTGTGACACTGATATGGGCAAGAAAGCCCTTCCCCTTCAGTTTGGAATAACCTGCAGATAGTTCTGAAAACTTAAGGACTGGTGTCTCTCACTCAGTTTAAAGCAACGATTTAGATTTAGTTACATTTTCCATCTTTCTTTTAGCTTTCGTATACACTTGTTTCATTGTTATTATTCATGGAGTTTCTATTTTATTCGTATGTTTTATTTGAAACTTACTTTTTTACGCTGCAGGTCAGGGCTCACTTGAAAAAGAGATGCTGACACTCCCTGATTTAAATAAAGAATAAATTAAAATAAATAATCATAAAACATCTACAGTCATGGTCAAATACATAACATCCACATTTTGGGAAACCCATTAATCAGGCCCCCCAGGATTCTGCAATTTGATGATCGCAGAATTTTTTGTGGAAAACTGGATATCCCGCAGAAAACTGGTTGCACTATGGAAAAACAAAAATGGCACTAAATATTGCAGAATAGTGCCACAAATTACCTGCAGTTGTGTATCACCACCACTAGATGTCATTGAACAAGCACATTTCACTCTGAGTCCACATCAAAGCCATGGAGACATACCATGGCCATATGACTTAAAAAAAAATAAAAATTTGAATTTAAAGTAAAAACTTGAATTTAAACACTTAAGCCGGTACATAGCAATTACACAATAAATGCTGTTTATTTTGCTGTATATTTATCACGTTGCAAAAAATAGCCACTTAAATCTACTTAAATGTGTTTTTTTCATATTGCAGAAATTGCAATTTTGCAATCGCAGAATTTAAAAAGTCACCCGCGGAATTTCAGATTTTTTACCCTGGAATCCTGGGGGGCCTGATTAATCATCCCGTTTTAAAGGGATTGTTCTGATTTTTTGGAACTCAAGCCCCAACATAATCCTATCTCAGTATAATCCATGCTGTTCCTCATACTATCTTCGGCTAGTTAGCCACAAACTCATACAAAGTCAGTGGGGTCAAGCTCCTGTCTGTACAAGCTGAATGAAGACAACTGAAATCTACTCCATAGTGCACACAAAGTAGATTTCAGTTGTCTTTAGTCAACTTGTACAGACAGGAGCATGACCCCATTGACTTTGCATTAGTTTGTGGCTAACTAGCCAAAGCTAGTGTGAGGAACATAATGGATTGTGCTGAGAAAGGAATCTACCGATCAACATCATTGGTAAGTAGGAAATGGGGCTAAGGTTCCAAAAATCAGAACTGTCGCTTTAAATACCGCAAGAGAATGTGAAAACCCATTAGTCGTTTTGGGAAACCCATCAGTCATCTCATTTTAAGAACACTCCTGTCCTTACAGGAGATGCAGGAGAATGTGAAGAAATGTAAGAACTTCCTGGCCACGTTGATCAAGCTGGCGTCCCACAACTCCCCATCCCCAGACACCTCCAAGAATGTCAAGGCCCTGGTGCAGGATCTACTCGTAAGTTCAAAATGTGTTATAAACGTTTATTTATTACTTGTTCTATGAATTAGGGATGACCCAAATGCTTCAAAGCTTCAATCGCTGCCATGGATATCGATGCCAAAATCAAGATTTTAATGCTTCGTTGTTGTTTTTTTTGTTTTGTGTTTTTACTCTCCAAAAGTTAGCCTACATCAGCATGTAGCTTATAGAAATAATAATCCAACTTTCTTTTTGAAAATCAGTTCCTCTCAGACAAGGACATTGAGTCATGAGAACTTTCAGAAAACCTATCTACCCCATAGCTCTCATTTACCTACCGCATTGAAAATTTGCACACTGGAAGAACAAAGCCAATTACCGTACTACTGAAGCTTTAAAGCACAAAAAATGGTTATCGGGACAGCCCTACTACGAGTATATGTGAGAGTTCTGTTGTATGTATTTTTACGTGTCCTTTTCATTTGACAACCACAGGATGCTAAGATTGAGCCAGAGGAGTTCACCACTCGGCTGCAGGCTGAGCTGAAGTCCTCCCCACAGCCCTACCTCATACCTTTCCTCAAGGTACCGTGCATCACACACACACCCCACTCACTCCCATCTGCATGCAAATACTGAAGATATAAAAATGATAAACTTTATTTTCATACGTAACCGCTGTACGAGTGCATGCGTGCGTCACGCGTCATTACTGCGGTAATCTTCTCAAAGCTGCACTATGCAGTTTGCCGCAAGACGTTTGTCGACGTTTGCGGAGCCAGAAATTACATGTTTACTATGCATGTGATAATTATTTTATGTCATCATAAATCAAAACAAAATAATTTTGAGGCACTGTGAGTAAATATGTTTGTAAACAAAATTGTGGGCCCTGCCATTGTACACAATGAAACTTTTCAGGTAACTTTCTAGCTTCAGTGTTCCACAGAGCCAATTTTCCAATCGAGGACAGTTTGTTTATTCAGTTATGAAAATATGCCATAACACCTTTTCACTACTTTGAGTTTCAAATGTGTCTCCCAAAACGACATAGTGCCCTTTAATCTAGAATTGTAAGAAGAGGATGGGATGCAGCCCCAACGTTCTCATGGAAGAAGTTCAGCACTAGGAGACAACGCTACTTGTTAATAGGGGTTAATAATACTCAAATCAAGATTCTATCTTCTAAGATTAAAAAGTTCCAAAAGTTGATTTTGTGATATGGTTTCAACTTTCTCATGATCTTAGAACTATAAATCGTTGGCTCACTAAATCCTACAGATTGACAAGAGTAGCCAATAGAAAAGCTGTAACATGAAGGTTAATAGCAATAACCTAAATAATCAAAGCAAAGCCTAGACAATCGTGTTGAGTTGAGAATATATTTTAAATTGAATTGTGACCCCAAGAATCGAAATCAAATCAAATCCAAAGATTTCCACCCCTACCTCTTACAATGCGATGTGTCTCCCATTGGTAATGAGGAAGCCATTTTCCAACGTTTCCCCATCTTATCATTTTAGGTTTTAACCTGGAAGTGTTTTGTGCTTCACAGAAAAGCCTCCCTGCCCTGCGCCAGTCCCTGCTCAACAACCAGCAGTCTCTGATGAACCCCCCCGCCTCTACCCCAGCCTTGGCTGCCCCTGGCGCTGTCTCAACCACCACCATCAGGGCCCGGCTACCCACCACCCCCACTACGGGCATTGTCAGACCGACCGGGCCCCTCGGAAACGTAACTGTCGCGGTATGATAATATAGACCACTGTTTCTCAACTGCTGAACAAAGAGGACTCGCAGTTGAGTTGCGAGTTGCTCTCTTAGGGTCACAGATGATGGTCATCTTAAATAGAGGAATATTTTTGTTATATTATTTGGTTGCAACTTGATGTTCGAGGTCAAATTTGGGTCGGGGGCCAATGCCGAACCAGTTTAGAACCCCTTGATACAGACCATCAGGATAGGAGCTTGATCTGCTCTGTGGAAATTGTTTCTTTTGTTGTGGGCACTTATCACTGGGGTCCTTGAAAAACCTCCCATCACTTAAAAGTTTTCAGGGGTAAAAAGCTGGTTAATTTTTCTATTGATGCCCATGTATGTTTGACGTATTATTCCAGACGAAAACGCGAGAAAAAAAAATGTACGTTAACAAATTTTCACTCATATAACGTTTGTATTGTTGTTCCTTAATCTAAATCCAAATCCATATCCATTTTCACTGTTTTTTTTATTGTTGCATTGCTTACATGTGTTTTTAGTTTCACTTTCAACTAGGCATAAGTGTAACGCCCTCCCTCTTTGATTGACAGGTAGTTAGCTTGTTAGATTTGGAGGGAGAAGTAAAGTAGCATCCCAGCCCAGCCTGCAGCTGAGTAATGAACTCCTAGTGCTGCCACTAGTTTAAAAAGTGGCAGTATTGAGCACAGCCGGGAAAGCTGCACATCACATGTTTTTCTAGAAATAGACTTAGAGACTACACTTGGTAAACAATGCAATGAAACACATGTAAATAATGCAAGAGCAAAGAAAATAGATTTTGCAAAGATGTGTATAGGGATGTGCCAATACCGGTATTGGATACTAGACTAAAACATTTCCCCAATACTAAATTCTGATGCCAAGAACTGCAGTTAACATGTAAGAAACCAAATAATTACCCCAAACTAATGGTCTTGGTCTATACTTTTCTGTAAAAGCAATGGATTGGGTTAATACTCGGTATCGGCCCAATACGGAAAGTTTAGGACTCCAAATCAGTATCAGCTGTGGAAAAAGCGGTATCAGTGCATCCCTCTAAACGTATCAGTCTTGTGGATTATGGAAAAACAAAACAAACTCCGGATCCCAGGGATAATTTAGTCCAGGTTCATTGAACATCTATGTATTGGAGAGGAAGGGGTACTCCGTTTATAGTCTATGTATGAACTGTATACTATGTAACTATGTAACTTTTTCATGAAAGAATATTGCTACTAGAGCAATCTAAATCATGGAGTTGGCCCAAGTTGGGCTGAACAAGAGAAACACTGTCCAACAGCGATGCGTGAAACACAGTGAAATTGCCCATACGAGCTCCTCTGCCAGTGCTGTGAAATCCGTAAAAGGCTACAGTCTCATTTCTAGAGCATAAAATGTGAATGATGTCAATTTAAAACTGTGCCCAAAGTTACCTTGCTTGGAAAAATTTCTTTTTTGGTGCCATTTTCTCTTAGATTCCATGTTTAAACACTGTGCAGTTACCTCTCACGGCCACAGGGTGCCAATCTTGCATAGTGCAGCTAAAAGAATAGAAATGAATGGGCCAATGAATTGGCCAATTGGCCTGGATCAACAAAGGTTGACAACGACTCGCAACCTTGATAATGTGGTAACTCTGTACTCCGCACAGCTGCCAAGTTTATACAGTGCAATTGGTGTTCTCATAATCAGGGGTACATTGGTTCAGACACTGACATCCTGGGGACACATTGGATGCATGAGTTCAACACACTTCCGTGACAGATCTTAGGGACATTCTAAAGTTTTCTCCACTCTGCATCACTGAACTCCATCAGGACACAATCACCTGCCACCTATCCTCTTCCACCCAGCTGCATGGATCAGTAGCATTTTGTAGGCATACCTTTACAGGTATATAAAGGTTCACATTTCTGGGGATAGCACACCCTTTAGGCAAAATAATATATCCTCTTCCAATTAATTTTTTCGTTGTGTCATCAACACTCTGTTGGCTCTATAGGGGAAATAAATTGAAAGAGCATGATCCTTTTTTGCCTCAAGTATTTGCTTTCCCATGAAAATGTATCGCTTTTCCTGTGTTTGGGGTATAGCGCCGTGAACTCATTTTCAAAGGAGGTAATCCTTTTAGCAACAATGACCTATTTGGAATAATGACCTCTCTTCCCTCTCCCATTTTGTTCTTCAGACTGTGAGGAGACCCATCCAGACTGTCCAGACCCGCATGCCTGGCATGGTCATCACTCAGACCATCAGACCACAAGGTGCAGGACATAACCTGTCTTCCTACCACACATAACCCAGTCTGCCAGTTGTTTACATTGTCCAGTGTGGGATCTTTGGAAATTGAACACGGTTCAAGTTTGTGTTATGTTTTTCAGGTGCAGTTGCGAGGGGACCCACCATCATAGCGGGCAAAAGTCCCGTCGGCCTGGCAGCCCAAGCCAATCAGAAGAAGCTGAGTGACCCAGGGGGTGGGACCTTCAGGTATAATATGACTTCACTGGCTGAAATGTGTTTCGCAAGCAATCACTGAAGAATCTACTCAAATGTTTGTGTTATCTGGTCATGACCTATCACCTATTGATGAGCCTGCCATTGACATGTAGTTGCACAGATCAACCACATGAGGGCAGCATCTCCTTTCTACAATCCCAGAATGTGTTCCAAGGGACCATAAGTTTCACAAGTATCTGACATTTTTCCAGTCCAATTCCAGTGACCTCAACTCCCCATTCAAATATCCAAGGTCTTCTGGAAGTGCTTCAGTTCCAAACATGATGTATGATTATCTCCACTCTGTCAGTCAAAGTAAAAACAAGGTTATGTTGTTGTAGGGCTGGGCGATATTGTCAAAATATGATGGCATGATATTTTTGACAATATAACAATATCTGATGGTATTTGGTTTTGCCAATGCAAAGTATGGTGTGATTTTGCATCTATTATAGTATAGTAAAACTCCATTCTTTTGTATGGATCCATGACAGTACAGTAAAAATCCATTCCTTGGTGTGGATCAATGACGGTACAGTAAAAATCCATTCCTTTGTATGGATCCATGACGGTATAGTAAAAATCCATTCCTTTGTACGGATCCATGATGGTATAGTAAAACTCCATTCTTTTGTATGGATCCATGACGGTATAGTAAAAATCCATTCCTTTGTATGGATCCATGACGGTATAGTAAAAATCCATTCCTTTGTATGGATCCATGATGGTATAGTAAAAATCCATTCCTTTGTATGGATCCATGATGGTATAGTAAAAATCCATTCCTTTGTATGGATCCATGACG
>OMKL01058215.1:19566-30706 GCA_900302295.1 Parasudis fraserbrunneri | reverse complement strand
AGTTGGATTCCCGGCTCCTCCTGGCAGCGTGTCGAAATGTCCTTGAACAAGACACTTAACCCCTAACTGCTCCCTGACGATCAGGTTGGCACCTTGCATGGTTGCCTCCGCCGTCGGTGTGTGAATGTGTGAGTGAATGGGTGAGTGTGAGGCATAAGTTGTAAAGCGCTTTGGATAAAAGCGCTATATAAATGCAGTCCATTTACCATTTACCATCTGATGGGCCAAACTTGAAAGCACGGCTATACGAAGAAACATCAGGCAGTGTGTGTGTGTGTGGGGGGGGGGGACTTTTAAGGTTTCTATCGTTACTTTTTTTCAAAACACAGATACAAATCACAGACAGCAACTACAATCATCCCATCATCAGAAAGCAGTCCATCTCGGATCAGTCCTCTTATCGATGTCAGTTTACTTTCATTTTCACTCCGGAGGTTGGAGGAATACATCTTTTAAGCCTATAATTGTACTTGAAACAATGGATAACGTAAGGCAAAATACACATATACTGACAGTCAAACGAGAAGGAGAGAGACTGGCATAACTCGTTGCCCCAATTGAGAACTGTGTGTGTGTGTGAGAGAGAGTGAGGGCGAAAGAGAATGAGTCTGTATGCCTACATCATTTGCATTTGCCCAATATAATAACATCATGTGCAACATTAAATATTTATTCAGCTGTGCGTGAGGCGAAAAATACTGAGACTATTATTAAAAGTTGAACGAATAAAAAAGAATAGCAAGAATCATTCATCTTCAGTGCAAAATGTTGGCAGTAGCCTATGCACACTGGGAGACAGATTGCCGTTCACACACCTATGATATCCGATCACAATGTGAGCCATCGGATCCCAATGTGAGCGAGATCCGATCTGGGACCGTCCAGACCCGACAGTTAATGTGTCCTGGCGTTGATCGGATGATGAAAGACAAGTGTAACCGAGACCTATGCTCATTTTGTATCTGAACTTGCCATTCCAAATGTACTCCCCATCGTTTTTTTTTTAGTTTTTTTTATGTCTTTTTGTTAAACTAAAACTTCATGAAAATAAACATCTCATTATCTGTAGTATCTATCGACCTCCACCTGTCCACCCTGATTCAACTAAATGCATATTATCCACCCTTACCTCATTTGAACACCCAGGTGAAATCATTATCTTTGGCGACTTTAATAGTAATTGGCTTGACTTCTCTAAATCAAATGATAAAAAAAAAAAAAAAAAACCCTGCTTAAAAGTATAAACTTCACTCAGTTGATCAAGGAGCCTACCAGAGTCTGTGCCAGCTCTAAGTCATTATTAGATTGGATCCTTGTCAGTCATCCTGACAGAATGATAAATTCTGGCGTTCTACCTGATTGCTTTAAGTGATCACTCGGCTATCTTTTGTGTATGGAAGAGTCAGTCGTTCAGTCTTTCTCCAAAATGCATTCAAGTCAGACACTGCAAGAACATTAATTGTGATAATTACAGTACATACACGATTTGATACCAATAAACTGGGACAGGTTTCAACTTATACCGTACGTTGAAGATGCTTGGAATTATTTTCACTCTGAGCTCACAAGAGTTATTGACAAACACGCCCCCCCGGAGGGAAATTGGGAGTTAAAGGTGGACATTTGCATCAGCTCCGATCCGTCTTTTTAAACAACAAGGACAAGAAGTCTGGAAGATTCGCAGGGAAACCAAGGATCCTGCTGACTGGTACAAATATGTACGACAACAACATGTAATGCTAAAACTGCCTTTTACAAAAGAACATCTTGCTAAAGATATGCATAACCCAAAACAGTTCTGGAAAAGAATAAATAATCTATCAGTCAAAAATACAAGTACCCAGATTTGCGTCAGCAACAACAACATCATCATTCATGACCCTTCCATTGTTTCAAATGTTTTTAATCAGCACGTTTCCTCTATAGGTAGCTCTTATGTGTCTGACTCATCTGTGGCATGTGATTCTCTTAGTAGCTCTGCCTATAGCAGTTCTTTTTCTTTTAGAAAAATACCGCCTAGTATTTCTTTCTGTTGAAAAATACTAGTTCAACATGCAATCAATGAACTAAAGGATGACTGTGGACCTGGACCAGATGGCGTTGAGACTAAATGTATTAAGTTAGCAGCTCATATTCTGATGTTTCCACTCCGTGACCTATTTAACCTCTCTTTGTTAACTTGTGCCCTCCCTTCCCCCGTAGAGATCTGCCATAGTTACTCCACTTCATAAGGGAGGTGACCCTTAGGATATGAACAATTACTGTCCAATTCCTATCATCAACTCTGTAGCTGAAATCTTTGAGAAATACATTTTCAATCAACTATCACGCTGTGTTACTGATTTCAACATCTTATCTCCATGCCAGTCTGGCTTCAGACCTTAATTACTCAACAACTACAGCTCTTTGCAAATTGACTAATGATGTGTTTACTGCTTCTGAGAGTGGCAAACTCTCACTGGCGCAATCCGTCTTGATTTAACCAGGAAAAATCAGGAGTTCAACACGACCACGACTTTTGTGGTTGTGTGAAGAATCGAGACTTTCAGTATGAATCAGAGTTCCACGACCCGATGAGGTCGGTTGCGTGTTGGAACAGGACTTCTCTCTCACCAAAATCCTTGCGTGGGTTTGTGAGACTTCACACATGGAAGTGTGAAAGGACATTGTATTCCTCTGACTGAAATCCACAGAGATTTCTGTGGAATATGCTCGTCGAGTACGAGAGAACCGAACCTGCGAAGAACCTGCGAAGAGCTTTGTTAACGATCGAGCCATACTGTTAGCAAAACTTCTGCGTTCGCTCCTCTGAAGGAGGCTCCAACAACACTCTGCCCTGCCTTGACCTACTGAACTGTTGCCTTGCCATTGACTGTTGTCCACGGACAGTGTTTTGGAGAGACTGCTTATTGCTCCTCGGAACCGGACGACCAGCCGCAGTCTTGACCTGAGAGATAAGTAGTCCTGTCCAAATTTGAGATGTTGACAAAGTGGTGTTATTCAATTCTGATATCGTTCTAGCATATCAGCAAAAAGCTGATGTATTGAATAGCCAACCTAAGTCTTGGTGTCACAACAAACTATAACCGCTAATGTCCCAGCTTACTCTATAGTGAGTCACTGTTATTATCTGTTATCGCTGTTTTGATCCTTCCAGTTATTCCAACTTTAGACTTTAGATCAAATTCCAATTACTACTGTAGAATGCAGTCAGTTTCCTCCCAAAGCTCACATTACTAAATTCCAAACTGTAGGCTTTGTAAACCACCCAAAAGGAGTTTTTCTGCAGAATAATAAGATAAGAGGTCTCATGTAATTCTGCCCAGCTGGCTGCATCAATCTTGCCCTGTGCCTCGCTTGCCTTGAGCCTACACATCTCTCTTGAGCCTGTTTGTAGTAATGGAATTCTAAAGCCATCTCTGTTTGTTCAATGTTTACTTTTTGTTCTTTTCTTTAATGTCTTTGTTTCATTTGTATTAATTTTTTTACCTTATATTCTTCATTGATGTTCTTAATAAATTGCTTGCGGATTGAAATATATCCATCCTTGTGTTCCTTGTATTATTGAGATGATTCAGTCACAGCAGGAAAAGAGCTCATGAACTTCAGATGATATTGAAAATCTTTCATTAATCAAACGAGTTACCTGTTCATCTCATGTATAACTCAAAATGAACAGTGGTGTCCCTTAAATCTAGTAGATCTAGCTGTACCCACATCAATTGAATTGGTTGAGGTTGAGTTGAGTGATTCAACTCATTTGATATCACAACAAAACCATTGAGGTATTATGTTTGAAACAGTAACTTTTTCAATTTTCTTATCGGGTATTATGTCAATTTTCATATTGGGTATTATGTGATGTCATTAATGTCAGGATGCTGGGACTTGAGCCACAGCTCTGAACCATTGTCTTGAAGGTCACTGTAAAGCCACTGACTCCAACTTTCATGTAATTTATTTGTAATTTTTAATGCATTTTTTTGTATAGTCAACGTTGAAAATTGACGTATGTTGACTATGATACAAAAACTGATACGTGTATCACCTCCTTTATGGGAGGTGTCAATGAACTCAGTACAGGCTACTACTTTCATTGGTCTAGGTTAACCACGCCCCCATGTTTAAGTGTGTAATAGTGTAAAAGTATTATAGTGTTTAATAGTGTGATAGTGTAATGTGTGTAATAGTGTCATGGTGTAATAGCATTTAATAGTGTAATAGTGTGTAATATTGTAATAGTGTAATAGTGTGTACTTGCGTAATAGTGCAATCGTTTAAAAGTGTGATAGTGTGTAATAGTGTCATAGTGTAATAGGAATAATGCGTGGAGATCTGCTTTCATTGGTCTATGTTTGCTCCGCCCCTTACACTCAAGCTAACTACATTTAAGCTACACTAACATGTAGGCTACTAGAGAAGAAATGGGTGGCTGCCACCTGGGGGAGATTTGTGCTCTACTGAGCGTAGCTTTCTAGCTGTCTTTTCTTCTACCTCCGGTACGGGTATCTCAAAAACTAAAGCCCTTTCTGACACTTGGTCACTAGGCTATAAGCTCCTGAATGTTGTTGGCAAATGTTGCTTAGTTTTTGATGATTGTCACACACTTAAATCCCATTTATTTCCATGGATTGCATAAATTCTTGTCATGGCTTGATAGCCAGCAGTCAGAGCTAGGTGGCTTGCTCTGCGGGCTGGCTGGTGTAGCAGTTTCAGTGAAATCATGAGCTCTGATTGGTTTCCTTTTCAGCACGTGATGTCAGGGAAACCATCAGCTCCGATTGGTCTTTTTTTTACGGGGACAGATGGACACTGTTCTTGATGGCTTGCAGCCATTTTGTGGCTGGCCACACCGCAAAAAATGTATCACGGAAAAGAAATGCTTGATTAATGAGATCTGACAAAACATACAGAATGAGATAAAGTTGGTTTTATTGGTTCTGTATCAATAAATCTTGAATAGATTAATGTTGTTTCATCAAAGATTGCACACATAAGCATTCAAATGTCAGCATATGAATAGAAATATGATATACATCTGCTTGTGATGCACACAGCCCTGTAGGACGAAGAATATTTTATTAATCTATCTTCTAATCTGATTCAATTATTCATCCAAACAAAATGCACAGTCATCATTATCATAGTCTGCAGGTGGCCTAACTCAAGGACGGTCGCACCACTTTCACACGTTTTCACCCACATTAACAAGTACATCTCATATTAACCATCCCATGTCCCACCGGAGTATAGTACATATACTATAGTATATAGAATATGACAACATAAAACCTTTTTGACAAAACAAATTTTTATTACTGACTTAAATAAACTCAAGCTCCTTTTTTTTCCTGCACCCTATTGCAACCCTGCCTTCATGTTTAAAGTTTGATATTCATTTTAAAGTTCCTTTTACCTCATAAAAAATGCAGTTTTAACGAACCTAAAACACATCAGAATCACTTCAGAATCTCATCTGACCCCATAGTCTCCTTCCTGTGATTCAGTACAGGAGCGATGCCCTGCCGAGCCTGTTACCAGCTGGGTAGATGTTAGTAATGGCTTCTTCATGGGAACCAGACACTGTCCTCCACCAGTCATGGACCAATTTCCTCTCAGTTGACGAGGCAGGAGCAGATGGACACTTTTATAGAAAAATAAGTAAGAAGAATGGACATTAGTTTGCATTAAGAATACAGGAGTATTCACATTTCATTGATTTGACTGGTGAGGAATGCGATCATCTATGCGGTTATAGAAATTTTTACTTGATAATAATTTTTACTCAGTAATTAGTATCTTTGTCAATCAGCAACTGGATAAGCTGTGAGTGATTTGGCAACACAAAACCAACCATTCCTCCTCTTGCCTTCAGCCTTAGGACTGTAGCCATTATCGTTATGCAATTATCTTTATAATAATAATAACAATTATCATGATTATGATTATTAATATACTTGATCATGAGTGACAAAACACGCAGTGACAAAACACGCAGTGTTTCCTAAGCCTTTGTTAACATACTGTGGCAGAAGAGACCCTAAGTGGCTTTTTCTGGGGCTTTCCGATACAGGGTAGATGGTATGAACAGACCTGGGGGGGGATGTGTTCTTAACTCAAGACTCTCACTGTGATAGCAGTGACCTCATGTGGAGACTTAGTTAACATTTGCAAAATTAAATGATCTGTCAAAAATTTCAACTTGGTCCATTATGCCATTTTGCTAAAATGTGGTTGTAATTGGACCAATTATGTAGTTTGTGGCACCTGCTATTTGTTCATTAAAACAAATACAAACTACATTTTATGGATATTCTTCTGGCTGATTGATGTAATATTAGTTGTGATGCATTGGAACACCAGTATCTACAACTGACCTAAGTTCCATGTCTGCATGTCATGGTTGAAAAAAGAAAGAAAAAAAGTTTGGAAATATTTGAAACAGACGTATATACAAATCAATCAACTTCCACAAGCTGCTGGTTGGTTTTAGCTGCCGCTAAAAATCATGCAAATTGCGGAGACAGAACAAAATAAGAGTGAGTGGAGGAGGACACATTTCCTACTTGTAGTGAAGGTTGTCGAGGTATGTTGACTGGTGCCTCCATCACGGACCACAGCTGAGACATAAACCGTGTACTGAGTATCAGACTGCAGGCCAGACAGAAGGATACTCTCTGAATATACTGTTTTGGAGATCCTGTGGTGTTGGTCCCATCCAGAATGACTCCAGTACTCTACTTCATAGTGGTGTGGGAATTCATGCGTTTCCCGATACCAGGAAACAGTAGCTGACCAGACACCCGCTGAAGCAGACACATACTGTGAACACGGAACACCTTAAGGATTGATACAGGATCAAGGAGGACAATTCAGAACATATACAATATATTCACTCTAATTCACCACCCTACCAAAAGCAATTCAGAGGTGTTAAACTTCTAAATACCTTAACGCCATGAAAGATTAGGACTGCATCTGATTAGCAAGTCTATTGTGTAATGGTAGAGCTATACACTCCCTCTCTCTCTCTCTCTCTCTTCTGGTAGGCTTACTACTTCCTAACATACAGTCATGCTATTGCTGTTTATGTTAAATTATCTTAAGTCATTGACTTAAGAATGTCTCTTGTAATAAAAGAAACAGTTCTGTTTAAAATGAAAACTCTTGTCATTATCTACTCACCTCATGCCGGTTGAAACCCTATCATGTGTCCTCGTAACATGGGGAGTTAGACATAGTGACATAGGACATCACTGAGGTTTCGACTGACGCAGGGGTGAGTAGATAAAATGACTAAAATATAATTAAAACATTTGTAACTTTGAATTCAATACAAATATTAGGCAACGCTATCGTCAATGTGGGTATGTGCAGTGTTATGCAATTGTTCACGAATGATCTTACTTAAAGTGAATGTTTTTGTCACAGGTTCACTGAGAGTGTTTGCCGCATCTGTTCGGACACAGACGATGTACTCGGAGGCAGATTTCAGGTTAGAGAGAGAGATGCTTGTTGAGGATGTGGTGATGATTTGTGTCTGTCTTTGTGGACACCAGTATTCAACTTGGTAGCGGAGAGGGATGTGGCCAGTCCCCTGTGGTTGCAACATCCAGTTAACAGTCGCTCCTGTGCTGCTCTCTGGAGTAACCTCCAGATTCACTGGGGCAAGGGGTCCTAAAGGAAATACATTTTAATTATTTTCCAGACATTTTGAAAGAGTTACATCTTTTATGTTCTATGTTTTATTACAGATGAGATTACTGATTGTAGATATATGTTCCCCTTTAAATTTATTTGATTTAACATTGAATTCAGCATTTCGACACATTGAACACCGCGGAATCTCGGCTTTGAAACATGCTATGTCGTGTGCCCCAGGACAATTTGTTCTGTTCTGCTATTTCAGTGAACAGACCCTGCTGTCTCCCACAGCCAGAAACAAGAGAGTAGTTTCACCCAGTGGAACACAACTGGTCTATGAACAACCTATGACCAAAAACCATGAACCGAATCTATGACCATATCAGATCGTGATTTATGTCTACCAACAGTAGATGGCAACTACAGTGGAAAAGCACACAGTCTTGACATTCAAATGAAATTCTAAACGTTGAGATGAGTTCCTTCAAGGCAACATTCAGAGGAGATATGTGAGACTTTAACATCTACAACTACACATCTAATATAACTATAACCAAAACAGTGTTCAAGTAACCAGATAATACTATGGTGGTGGAGTTTTTAAACTATTCAAATGGTAAATTTCATTAAAACCTTCAGGAGCCAGTGTATCTAAAAATTTGCCTGAAACATTTTGCTGCATCTCTGTTCCTTCTAGCCATAATCATGTGGGCTCCGCATCTTGCTTCGACTATTGGACCGCTCCAGCGCCAATCGCACGCCAGCTGAAATAATTGTATCAATGCACCTATCATGGACCAGGGCTACGCCCCCTCCAGCTAGAATATATGCCGGAGAAAGAGCGGCAATCGCCCGCGCGTTACTTTAAGCTGATGAATTCACTTCGAAGCATCCTCCAACAGCACAAAAAAAACCCCAGCCCACCGTCCCTCCCTGAACCCGATGGTAAGGTAGGCGTGTTTTTACCGGCAACAGCCAACCACTCGGCAGCCGTTCCTGTGCCCCAGGTTCCTACAGCTACGGGCTGGACAGGACCTGGCTGGTATCCAGGCTCCTGTCAACAGGGCTAGACATCCTCCCCTACCTGCCATTCCCGCAGTTTTTAGGGGGCGCATGCAGCACAACGCCCTGTTCTTGCTCTCCTGCCTTGATGCTATTGGCATCCGGGGAAGAAGCATAGTAGACCATAACAGCACCCCCACCACAGGTCGCCGACCTGACTGACAAGTCCTTCGCTTACGCGGCCCAGGGCTCCGCTGCTGTTAACCGTTTTCATGTTCAACACATAACATATGAGTTACACGACATAACTGTCGGTAGTGGGTGATGGCTAGTGCTAGCAGCTATAAGCTAACGGTTAGCTTGATTAGCTTGCTGTGCTGTATTCATGTACACAACATCGCGGGTTATCTAGGTAACCCCCACTGTATCCCTGCCATTCAACAGTGGGGCTTTAGCTGCGTGGTAATGTTATGTGTTCGCCGTGCAGTAAGTTCTATTCCCGGTTGGGACATCCTTATAGAACTTTATTACCGCTCGCGTCAGTTCGGGCTACTTATGCTACCGCTGGTTACTAGCTTATTTTTTCTCTCGACACAGCGCTCATTCATGTTTTGCCTGCGTTCTTCCCGCCTCTCAGAGTTGACTGCCTCCAAGAGGTCTGCTTACATATATCTGGTAATAGCACCACTACTTGCTGTTACTACAGTCAGGTCATAGTTGAGGGGTACTGCCAGTCTCTCGGCACAGCCATCTTTCATCTTTCACACCTCTCAGAGTTGAGAGCCTCAAATACCTCCACTTACATATATATATATATATATATGGTACTATACTTCACATCAACTGGGGAAAAAAACACTCCCTTTCCCAGTCAGCAGGTGGCGTACTTGGGCAACGCGTTGAACTCAATTTCTATGATGGCCCTCGACGTCAATGGAACATTTTGCTGATAATAATAATAATGGTCTTGCTACGGCTTGGCACATGTTATAATGTTAATATCATATAAATATACCACGGCTTCCCTGCTATATTTACATTGGGGTTATAGTCGAGTGGTGCTGTCAGCTGGGATTGGAGTCTAAACTAGCACATATTTATCCCCACTCTCCCATCATTTTCTGTTGGTTATTCACAAGGTTCTTATTCTTTTTTGTTTTTAATACTTACCTCAGCTAGAGGCTCACCCGCTATCCAATTTTACACAGTATAGGTGGTAACTGCCACCTGTCTGAGTGGCTAGACAGGCCAATTAGGCTTATAGGCGTGCGGTACTGTCATGTATACCGGAGTTCTATTCTTGGTCGGGACTTCGTTATAGTATTCTCTGTTTCCACTCTCATCAGTTTTTGGGGCATTTTGACGACGTGGCGTTTTCTAACAGCACTACACCTCTCGTTCATGTCTTACTAGCATCTTCCCGTCTCTCAGAGCGCGAGGGCCTCAAAGACGTCCACATATAATGTTTTTTTTTTCTCTCTCTCTCTCTCTCTCAGCTGTTCGAGCTGAGACACCACGGCATCCCTGTTACTGTACGGGAGACTGTTGAGTTCTAATCCCCGTTAGGACATTATTGTATAATTTTCTATTTATTTTTAATAATTTACCACTCTCAGCAGTTCGGACCGCTTCACACTTCCGCTGTTGATGTCGTGTTTTTTTTCTCTCTCTTTTGACACAGCGCTATGTGGGTTTTGTGACTGTCTGAGGTAGTCGGGTTACCCCCCCCGCGCTACCACAGTGTCATGGGTTTCACTGTGTGGTTGTTGTTCATGCCGTTTATGCGATTGACTTTGTCAGTAATTGTTAAGCAGACCAGTGTTCAGTGTTCTAAGTGCTTATTCTATTCAACAACCCAATCACATCCCTCCCCCGGTTCCCAAGGTAACAGTCACTTCTGCCCACCCAATTAATTTGTTCCTCCCCTCATCAGCCCTCTCACTTCTGGTGTAGTTGGCTGTTACATGTGTGTCGTTTCTGACAGCCACCGCCAGCTACGGTCTTAGCCATCACAGTTTGGCCCAGTTATACAGCGGCTTCTCTTAGCTGTTTGGGCTGCTCCCCTCTGAGACACCATGGCTTGATTACCAGTGGTTCAGGCTACTTCCAACGCTCCCCGCTGACAATGTAGCACCTCTCTCGGCATAGCCCTCATACATTCCGGCCGCTCAGTGTGTGAGGTCCTCAAAGACATCTGCACTCGTTTTGCGGCCACGCCCCCCAAAACTAGTGACATCATCTATCTACGGTCTCCTATCAGACTTCCAGAGAAGTTCTCTGCTTCTTATGCAGATGCCTCCGCCACCCCCGAGGTATCGGTCACCTCCATACACTGACCCGGTTTGGTGTTTTTTTTTTTCCTTCTTCCCCCAGCCACCTCACTGTCTTAGTGTAGGTGGTGCTCCTCACAACGCCGGTCTGAGTCACAGCACACAGCCCTCGCTTGCTTTTTTTTTCTCCTCCCTCGACGTGGCTTTGTCTCAGACCGCTCTCA
>OMKL01058215.1:1976-15428 GCA_900302295.1 Parasudis fraserbrunneri | reverse complement strand
TTTTTTTTTTTTTTTTTTTTCTCTTTTTTTTTTGGGGGGGGGGGGCTTGCAGAGGAAGCATTTCAATATTTTACCGTACATGTATAATGGGTTTGTGACACTGATTTTGAATTCTGTTCTATGTGCTTTTTCATTTCTTTGAGTCAATAGAATTGACTTTTATTTTAATCAGTTTGGTCTTTCATTGTGACAAGGGGTAGTGTTGTTTTAAAACTAGTAAGTTATTGTTAACTCAATTTATTTTCCTAAATAACATCACGCATATAAGAAATCATCGTTGATATGTATATGATTATATAATTATCAAATCACAACTTGTATATTATACAATAGAGAAATTAATAGCAAGGGAGGGGTTTACCATAAGCCTGTATCCAATCAAGCAAGCAAGGGATGGGTTTACCTTAAGTTTGTAGCCAATCAAACAACCTAATGCTCCCGTATGAGCAACACCAACACATCTATCTGCCAATCACAGGCGATTTTTCTTTTAAAAGTCTATTGCTTCATCCAGTGGTTAAAAGCCTCCATGAATTAATCATTCTAGAAAGGATTTGACGTTTCACCCTGTTCAACTGCAAATGAGGAGCGTAATTCACACCTCTGGCTCTGCCGTCTCAGTCCTTTGTCCCCTTATGGCTTAGCTATAACTTAATTTATGGCCTTCTACCACTGGGTTGGTTTGAGTAATAAAATAAAACAAAACTTGTATATTTTCACTATCAAGCTCTCATGTCCACTTTGGTCTAAAGTTAAACGAAGACATAAAAATTACTTTCACTGCCTTTCAATTCAGATGAAGACCATCTGCAGATGCATGGAGAGTAGAATATACACATTTTCCCATATATCTTGAGTTGTAATAATCATGTCATCACAAAATCAAAGCTAACATGACAAGCATCATATGAATGCCCACAACAGTGTGCCTTTATTATTCCTTTTTTTTCTCCCCAAATTAGTTGTTATGCCAATTCCCTGTGTGTCACGGTCCTGGTCGTTGCGTTATCCACTGTCGATCCGGGGAGGGTGTAGACTACCACACGTCTCCTCTGACCCCTCTTCACCCGACAGCCAGGAGTTTCATTGGGAGAGCGTAATGCGCACGGAGGTTCACGCTATCTCCCCCCAGATCCCCTCCGTGCTGAACAGGCACCCTGACCAATTAGTAGGAGTCGCTAACGCAATGACCAGGACTAATATATCCTGCCGGCTTCCCACTCACGAATTGTGTAATTGTGTTCGTTGGAAAGTCTAACCAAGCCGGAAGTATCGCTACCGGGAATTGGGCCTCTAGTCTCTGTGGTTGTAGGTGAGTGCTTTAACCTCTACAATACCCAGACGCCATTACATGTGCCATTAAGTTGCCTTGTGTACATTGACATTGACAATAAAGTATTATGATTCACATCGTTGCATCAACTACACAGAATCCATATCATGACATGTCTGCAAATAATGTGTATCCTGACGTCAGACCCCTTATTTCAACCTCATACTCCTCAGTTACTTGTAAACTGTTCTCTTCATCCTCGCATTCCCAGGCCACTCTGAAGGTTACCGGTCCATCCAGTCCCTCTGGACGTCCCCAGCTCAGGGTCAGAGAGTCTGATGTTGCTGACAGGACCTTGATCTCTCCAGGAGGGGGCAGCACTAATGAGGGGGCGTGAATATAATTAGAAATGAGATCGTCTCTAATTGGAATGTGTGCTCGGGAATTTTATTGATGTACTCTTGGATAAGCTGTGTGAAAAATGGGTAGTAATGGCCATTCAACTTACCGTTTGGTGATGTCTGTTTTATTTGGTCCTCTACCTCTGCGAACGTATAAAATAAATGTAAAACATGCTCACGTGAATCTCTTAGGTACAACAACATTGTGTAAGCTAAGCAGGGTTGTACTTATAGGTGAAATCACTCTCACAATGGCTATTGATTGAAATTGATTATTCTACACGATGGTGGCCTAATGGGCAATAGCGAACATTAAATACTTAACCTGCATACATAAGACTGTTTTGACAGCACAATATTGATGATTGATTGATATAACTGAGAGATTCGCTAAGATTTGAATGCATAAGTAGCCTATATTAATGACAATATAAGGTTCACTATAGCATTAAACAGGTGCCAGAGAGCTGCAGTCCATAAGAAGCAGTTGGGGCGACCAAGCGACCAATGAAATTAGTTAGGGGTGTGGTCAATCGTAGGCAAAAAAAAGTGTGACAGAGAGGCTGAGCAGCGAATCTGCACTATGCTATCGCCCTCTTGTATTCAAAAGGTGTAACCATTATATCTTAACCCAAAAAGATTACCTGGAGACACACAGACAGACAGACAGACAGACACACACAACTGATTACATAATCTCTTAGAGATAATAACATGCAAGTAAACCACCTGGATTAGCATGTGCGTCTGGAACTTTGGAGCAGTGTAGTGTGTCCTGGCATGGATCGGACAGAAGGAAAGGTCACAGGTCAGACAGGTCTTCTCTGCCTTGCGCTCAGAGCACATGTCACAAGGCACCTTTCTTCTCCAGCTAGTTAGAGAAAAGAGACGAGTTCAAGTTCAAGTGCTTGACGCACACAAACAAAGACAATGTTGTTCAATCAACCCGGTGACCTGCTATGACAGGGAGGCGCTCTCGTGGGGGAAGTGTGGGGCGTTTTACTGTATCGTGTGACCACAGAGTGATGCGGCGATGTATAGGAACAGAGTCTGTGTTTTCCAGCAGAAGTAGGCATGACCACGAGAAGAGCCAACGTATCCAGCTGCGTTGGTCGGATGTATTGTAATGAAAAGCACCCGATCTTCTAAAATGAACCCATTGATACAGAAGGTAATCAATAAATAAAAGCTTTACTCTTCTCTGCAGAGCCTCAATATCGGGAATGAGTGCAGCAGCGGACTTAAAGGCAGAATCTGTAATGCCGTCAAACAGTGACGTCTAGGCAAAAGAGCCACGCTTGGTATTGCACTTTGTTTCGATTTTTTGTTTTGGTCTGATGTGTGGATTGGATTTTGGTCATTTATTATAGTGTGAATTTCTCCAGGCCTCGCTCAGACCAAAGCAAAACATGTAAACAAAGTGCTATGCCAAGAGGGGCTCTTTTGGCTAGAGTTCGCTGTTTGACAGCATTACAGATTCTACCTTTAATAGAAAGAATGTGTGCAGAGTTTCAAAACATTTTTGTAAGCTATTTGGAGAGCTGGACAATCTAATTTCCTTTATATTCACCCATGTATCAGACAGCCATTAATACCTACTTCCTAGCCGCAAAACAGCAACCCAGCTTACTTGCTCATAGCTGATACCGCAGATGTCAAACGATTTCACTATCTACCCACAATTTCACTAATATTCGCCAAAACTCACAACATGAAATCACACACTAAGCACACCTACTTGATTATTGTAGTATTATAGTCTGGTAAGATCTGCAAACAAAAAAAACTCACCCAAACTTTGTAAAAATCCACTTTCATAATCCCATGTATCTGTAGACTGTAGCGAATAGTAATGTGTCGTTAGCGAATGATTCGGTTTTTCTGGGAACCGAGTCACAGGGAGAACAGATGTTCTTCTGGTGGGTGATTTAGGATGGATCATATTGTAGTGGAAACAAGACACAATGGTAGACTTCATCAGGGTAGTGACTTAGGGTGGCTCTTAACACATGCTATTGTTTCCACACCTGTCCTGCAATGTGTCTTTGTAGGGAAACTGGAAATACTGATGAAGGAAGAGCAATTAAATATGAATTAAATTTCAATGAGATAAGTCCTGTATACATTTTTATGTGTTGCAATTACTGCTATTAATCGATTCAATTCTGTTGCCTACAAATCCTGCCAGCTCTGTGCAGCTTTGTGCACTGATAAACCATGGTAACAAAAAATAAAAGGAGAATAAAGTCATTAAAACCATCATAGTAGTCAGGAAGGAACGGAGCCATATAATCCGGCTTCCTCAGTAGAACCGTTATTCCGTCACTATAAGCTTCATCACTAGTAGCGAATCTGATAAAGATTCAGCAGAAGAAGATAGCAGTGTGTTTTAACTATAAATGGGACTAAAAAAGGGGATTTTATTATATTTGGGTGAGTTTTTTGTTAGCAGATCTTGCCAGACTATAGATAATACTACAACAAAACAAAAAATTATTTTAAGTTGCTGCATTATAAAGGCATAACGTTGCAACATAATGGTGTGATACATATATTTCAAAATCAAAACAAAACATACTACAATTAGATCGTAAGAGTCCTGTAATGTACCAAATGTCTGAAATTGTAATCAACATGGCAGTGTTAAATTACTGTGGTACTGGTGTCAATGAGATCCCTGTCAAAATGAATTTGCAAGTAACAAGAGACTATATTCTGTACATACATAATACAAAACTATCAGATAGGCTGCTTTCACTGTCACAGACTGTTATCTCATGGGAAAAACAAAATATGAATCATCATTAACCCTCGGGTGCTGGATAGATGGATGGAATCTCAATGGTTTCATATCCTCAAATGGCAGACGGCACCAGGCGATTGTTTTCATTTTCCCTGCGGTCCCCCTCCTCTGTATTTAACCCATCCTACCTATTTTAGGAGCACTCAAGGGCACTTCAACAGAGGGTATTGAGGGAGAGGAGAGCATTATTCTTCCACCCCCCACCCCCCCAGATTTTTCCTGCTGATCCAGGATATCAAGCCGGCAACCTTTTGGTCACAAGCCCACTTCTCTAACCTTTAAGCCACTGCTGTATGTCATCACATGTGTATTCATAGTTTGACCTGACCTGACCTGTTTATACATCTGACCTGTTTATACACCTGACCTGTTTATACAGCTGACATGTTTATACACCTGACCTGTGTATACACCTGACCTGTTTATACACCTGACATGTTTATACAGCTGACATGTTTATACACCTGACCTGTTTATACACCTGACATGTTTATACAGCTGACATGTTTATACACCTGACCTGTTTATACACCTGACATGTTTATACAGCTGACATGTTTATACACCTGACATGTTTATACATCTGACCTGTTTATACACCTGACCTGTTTATACACCTGCCTGTTTATACACCTGACCTATTTATGCCCCTGACCTGTTTATACAATATATGCCCATGATATGGTCATTTATACATCTGCCAGAACACCTAGCAAGGCCACTGACCAACTTACTGAATCCTGACATTCTGGTTTGGCTTTGTATTGGCTTGAGTCCTCTCACTTAACACTGAATGTAAAAAACACAAAAACTAAAGATTCATGGTGAAAATTAAGAATGAGGTCATCAGTGAGGTTGACAACGACAAATACTTAGGAATCATCTTAGACTCACATCTAAGATTTGATAAACAAAAGTGAGTAATATTTGCAAAAAAAGTTAAATCAAATCTCACTCACTTCAGACTCATCAGAAAGTATCCACAAACACTAAATACGGTGCATCTGGTGCTTGTGCATAATTGTATGTTGCAGTTCCAATGCTATTGTGATGTCCATACAAAATAAACTTAACACCTGACCTGTTTATACACCTGACCTTCTTTACATTTCCTTTACTTAAACCATTACCTATATTTCTTTGTGATTAACCCCTTCCAAACCAACAGAGCCTCATGTTGCATAAACAGTTAGCTTTGGTTTGTGGTCTGGTCCACATCTTCGTTTGATTCCTGTGAATCGCCGCTCCCTGGTGAGTTAAATGATTCCTGCGCCTTTGCCATTTTGGTAGATGCTTTCTTTATTCTCTGTCTGTACAGCAAAGTGGAGAAATCCTTGCCACGCACAGTATTTCAACCCATCAAAGGAATGGCCTTGATAAACACTGAGTAGCTCAACCAGTTCCTCTGGTTATTTCGCAAGCAACAATCCTATTGAAGTGAATGAGAGAAAAGCGAAAGACACACCGTCACTTCCCTGAAATGGCTGCGCTGACTGTTTGAGACACACCTTTGTGTTATGTAATGGAAATACATCACATATTTACCATTTCCATCATCATTCTGACAGCACAATATTGATGTAATTAAGAGATTTGAGTTTTGTTTTTTTAATGCATGCGTTTATCGACTACACGAGTACTGTCATAGAACGGTTAAAAAATAGGCGGCGCTAAAGCACGGGCTGGGTTTTGTCAACAAAGAAAATAAATTATGGAATAACAACAGACTGGCAGCTGGTGGCGCAGGGTTGATTGAGTGGGACACCATGACTCAATGAGACTTTCTGATGGCAGGTGGTCATAAGAAGTTATGAAAATGTGAAAAATACTGTCAGAAAATACATCTATGCAGAAACCCCCCCCAAAGAAGTAAATACAGACTACAATATTTAATATTAAGTACAACTACAGGTGGAAGACTATTAAATGGGAGTATGTCATTTTGAGAAAATGGCCATCAGAGACTTTTTGATTTATTGCTTTGAACTAACCATCTATATGAAGTCTTATTGATAGATATTTTTATTTCATAAAGAAGCAAAATATCAGAATTAACATGTAGAACTAAATATTTTTTTTATGTGCATATACTGTTGCGTTGCACAGCATCAGGTGTTACACCAGACCTATACTGTATTATTCTCACTGATTATTTTCTGGGATTTACCAGTGGCTCCACACTGCTCACTGGGTTTATTATACAGTTGTATCATGCTGTCACTGCCTCAAAGGCTTTGACCAGGTGTGTCTGTATTCACAGTAAAGTTTAAGCACAGCTCGAGTGAGAGCAACGTCGAAGGCGATCAGCCGTCTCTCCACCTCTCAGGCATGTCGTGATTTTCCCTGCCCCAAAATAAGGGAGGGCGTGTCCTTCGGCATGAGGAAATGAACGAGTTATTAAACTAGCTTCAGTCTGTGGTTCACACAGGCTCCTTACCGTGAGCAAGGCCTTCTAATGGACATGTCTCTCTCTGATAAGGCAGGGGACTTTGAATTTCAAAGCGGCAGTTAAAAAAAAAAGGAAAAATCACTAGCCAAAACTAGCTTAGCATTGCAGATCAGGTCATTCGACGTCACCAGTGTCAGTGCCTTCTCGTCATGGGGGGCACAACATCCGGTTAGCAATTTGGCTTTTAAAAATTGGAACGTTAACAAAATATGAAATCATTTGGTGAAATGCAATTTCCTCATAAACCCCATATGCAGTATCAAGGACAAAATTACTGGTAAATGGGAGAGGAAAACACTATTCATTTTCACCTTATTTGTGATAGGCCTACACTGGTCAAACCACAAGCATACTTCATCCTGAAATGATATTACATAATGACAGTTTTCCACTGACAACCAGACTGTTATTCTACTGAGGACGGGGGCATTTTTCTATCCACTTATTATTATTATTACTATTATTTTAGGCATAGGAGCACACACTTTCCATCCTATCCCGGCTAACTGATATTACAAGATAGCACAGCTGTTCACACCAGCGTTGGCTGATGGGAAATGTTCAAGTATTGTACCAGAGGTTTAAAATGATTGTATTTTGAGGAAGGTTACTGTAGGCGAGTCACAACCAAATAGATGTAAATGTGTAATTTCAGAAAGCACTTATTTATTGAGACAAACGCCTTTTTGACACCGCCAACAAATCTAGCCTCATTGATAAAAAAAAAAAAAATGAAATAGAAAATTGCTGACGTAGTAACAGTATATGATGTGTGGAAGGGGGTAGTCTTTTGGGACTCCAGTCACTCTGGGCTGTGGGTAGGGTTCTCCAGTCACTCTGTGTTGTGTGGAGCATTCTCCAGTCACTCTGGGCTGTGGGTAGGGTTCTCCAGTCACTCTGGGCTGTGGGTAGGGTTCTCCAGTCACTCTGGGCTGTGGGTAGGGTTCTCCAGTCACTCTGGGCTGTGGGTAGGGTTCTCCAGTCACTCTGGGCTGTGGGTAATAAGCAGGCCAACATTTGGGTTCACAGTGGACTCATCAGCACATGTTACTCTGCCCCCATAAACAATGACAGGTAGGAGGAACTAAAATTACAGGTGGGAACTAAAATGAGATTGCCTAGACCGATTACAAATACTAAGTGTCACAAAATGATCAAATCATTGTACATTATGGGACTTTTGGTCGTTATTGATCATGTATCGTACAAATACAATATCCCACAATGCAAAATGTCTGCTGTGGGAAAAGGTCTACACTGACACCTAGTGAGCAATTTTGTTCTATCACAATATTTAGGTTAATAAAATACTCCACAAAGGTACTTTGCTGTTTCAACTTTATGAAGTCACAGTATTTCTATAGAATTGTGAATTAAATACATAAACAAATCAAAATCACGACGCAATGTGATTGTGCAAACTGATAATGTAAAATAACATCTTTAAGATCCCCTCCGGATGTATGTTAAACCCTTAAAAAAAAATATATATATATAAAACAAATTTGTAGATCCCCCCCCCTCACCCACCACATTGTTCAAGAAACCACTGAAAATGGATTAACAGCATCTACACCTTCACCCTCATTGAGAATGCAAGGATCTATACATTGGCAACAAGCAGCCATTGATATTTACCAGGAATTCCAATTTGGCAGCTTATATTCCTTCAAGACATTTCAATACCTTCTCAGCTTTCTGTGTATGCTGAAGCTAAAGGTGTCAAGTTACCGCATACTGGATCATGATAGGTTCAACCTATTAGTGACATCACACATACAACTCCGATTTCAGGGAAGTACAGAGAAGCTCTCCCTCTCCAGGGGAAGAATGTGAAAAAGGCGCTCTGGTGACAAGTTCTGCACAAATAACAATCTGTACAGTCAAAGTCATGCCTCCAAGAGGAGTTAACCATGAAACATAAACAAGTGACATTCATTAAATATCAATGAATGAGAATTGCTCTGAAATACAGGAGACATCTGCAATTTCAGTTGGTTCCTGACCAGAGGTGACAGTCTGTTCATGACTGGCATCAGACAGAGAAAAACAACAACATATATATATATGTGTGTGTGTGTGACCACTCTGCCCCGTCCTGCTTGCTGACTCATAAATGGCACAGGAGTCAAGGTGGAAGGGAGCATTCGAGTCTTTGTTTATTCTGCGATGGGACACACACACGGTTCAGAATGGTAGAGAAGATTGATTAGCACAGCTTGCTCCCACCACAGCCTGTAAATCCTATTCTGCTGTAGGATACCCTGTTGGCTTTACACTGTGATTATATAGTAATATATTCTCAATGAAAGGAATGTACAAATAAAATTAAAATAAAAAAAGAATGAAAATAGCTGTGTACACTATTGTACTACATATAATGTATTGTTTCAATAATACCTATTTGAATTACATATTTATAATTAGATGTATGATTATAATTATCTTATAATCCTCTCGTTGATCCCTAGTCTGGTGTTTGTGTGTCGTAGGGGGCAGGGACAGACACATGACCGATGTTGGGGGAGGGGTCTGAAGGATGGCGAGGGGCTTGACTGTGGATAACTGGGGGGAGTGTGCTGGAGGGACTGAGGAAGAGCAACCAGCAACCAGCAACCAGCAACCTGTGGTGAGCTGCCTCATGAGTCCCTCTTTTGTTTTGCCCCAAATACTACATCTCTTGTGACCACCATCCAACTACGATTGACACGCCGGATGCTGGCAGCTCGTTGAGGAGCACAGAGAAGGCTCGACTGATACCCAATCGCCGCATCACTCTATAGCGTTCCTGGCGTTAGTTGAACCCGGTAAGTCCCCTCCCTCCATCGGCACAGTTTTAGTTTGCATTTCACCAGCTCTCCTCAGAGTCACCTTTTATGTGAATGCCAAACACTCAGGGATGCTGTAGAAAGTTAACAGTCCAGGCCTCTTTAGTGATAGTCGTGTATGTAAACCAAGTTATCCCTCGACAATTTATGAGTTTATATGATTTATTTATATGATTTATAGCGAGTCAGGGGCCTGGGGTGTAACAATACACTTTGTCTGCTAATGGTGTAGTCACATACATTTTAGGTGTTTGAAAGAGACATGCCAGCTTTCACCCTATAATGGCCAATAATGGCCTTATAATGGCCTATAATGTCTAATGTTTATGCCATGGTGAAAATGGCACTGACAAAATTGCATTCATCTTTGCAATCGACATAAAATAGCCTAATATGTTGAGTTTACTCATAATTTTCAATACGATAAAACACTAGAGCATTTATAATGCCATAAAAGCATGTAGCACAGCAGAGTAGCTGTGTGCACATCCAACCTCTTTTTAGGCCAGGCGCAGGATAAAGGTACATGTGAAGATTGAAGGACATGGATATCTGCACATTGGAAAACAGCTCCCAATACATTATTGACTATAAAGCAGCATCTTCATCAGGCAAATGACTCACATGCCAGGTAGAGGGGTATATATAGGCAATAAACCAATGACATCACACTGTAATCCAGTGTACAGGATCCATTTCCTTCAGTCTCCATAAATGCATTTAGACCTTGTCTATTTTGATTAGGTCTGACAGTTTTGGAATTGACAGCGCTGAGTTTCATTCCACAGCTCGCTCTAATGTTCTCGCAGTGAATGTCTCTCAATCATTTTCTCTTTCTCTCTCTCTCTCTCTCTCTCTCTCTCTCTCTCTCTCTCTCTCTCTCACTCACTCACTCACTCACTCACTCACTCACTCACTCACTCACCTCCTCCAGCCCAAGTCTCTCTTGCGGCTGAAAAGGTTTGACAATCCAGCCAGATCTCGCAAACAAATATTTGCTGAACTACAATGAACAATGCGACGATCTGAAGAATGGATGTACCAATCCACAGGAGAAATCATATTTCATTTTTGCACAATTTGAACAATAGCCCAGACATGTGTTGCTGTCAACCCAATCCCCAGGAGAATATCTTTCATTTTCACATTTTCATTTGAACAATAGCCTATACTTGTGTGTGCTGCTTTCGCCATATATATTAGCCTATATAATCTAATAATACAATCACATAAAATAATAGACTGTATTTGTTATATGTTGTGGCCGGGTTTGTTTGCTCTGAGAAAGAGACAGAGACAGCAGTCCATTCTGCTGAGAGAGAGAGAGAGAGAGAGAGAGAGGAGAAATGGGGGTGATAGCATCAGCTATTGGCAATATCACAGGGTGACGATAGGATGATCTGAATATGGAGCTCATAGCCCCCAAATCTCATTGTCATTATAAATACATTTCTTCCTTTCTGTGTGGCTGGAGATGGCGGTGGCGTGGCCGAAAGTGATGGAGTGGCCGGAGACGCCGTGACTAACGTGTCCACGTCTCTGGGCAGCGGGTAGATGCGTGTGTAGAGCACGCGCCGTCTGGATGTGAGGATTCCAAACGCATTTTCAACCACCATCCTGGCCCTGGATAGACGGTAATAATTGAACAGACATCTCCGTCTTGAAAGTGTCATGATCTGCCCTAAAGCCCTCTCTCCATGTCCCCCAGGCCTTGGACTATCCCCTGCCCCCAGCCTTGGACTGCCCTTTTCCCCCCTTGCCCCTCTCTCCTTGGACATTTACCCCCCTCTTGTCTATGCAATCCCTGCTCTCTCTCTCTCTGCTTTTTATGTTCCCTGTTTAGTTTAGTTATGTAGTCCCTGTTTTATCCAGTAGTTTAGTGTTTTCATGTTTCCTGGTTAGGTTGGTGTCATGTTTCTTTGTCTTGGTTCAGTTCTATGTATTGTGTTCTGTCTAGGCTTTGTAGTTCTATGTTCTGTGGTTCCCTATCTAGTTTCTGTAGTTCTTTGTCTGTTCCCCCTCCCAGGTGTTTCGCATTATCTGTTCTCGTCATTTGTCTCCGTGT
The DNA here is from genome assembly GCA_900302295.1 of Parasudis fraserbrunneri. Classification (NCBI taxonomy): domain Eukaryota; kingdom Metazoa; phylum Chordata; class Actinopteri; order Aulopiformes; family Chlorophthalmidae; genus Parasudis; species Parasudis fraserbrunneri. Next base: position 3,609 of record OMKL01058215.1, on the reverse strand, counting down.
ATTTGAGTCCCCCTTGTCCTGTTCAGTTTGTCGGTTCATTGTTTCCCCGTTGGTTGTCTTCTGTCAGTCTACTGTTTTATCCAGTAAGTCTGTTCCGTGTATTCCTGGCCGTTCTCCTTGCGTTTGTAGTGCAGTTTATTCCTTTTTCCTCATGTTTCCTTTGCTAGTCAGCCAGGCTGTCAGCATTTTCCGTTTCTACCTTTGTTGTTCCTGCCTTGTCCCTCAATAAACACTCTGGAACACCTGCCTCATCGTCCCGCATCTGGGACTACCTCTCCACCACCGTAACGGGAAAGGTTGTTTCCTGGGAATGGCCTCATTAAGTAGGTCTTTATTGGAAAGGCATCGCTACCCCATCAGTAGCACCAGGCAAAGGGCCGTTCCTCAGGCACATCCAATGTTCTGGCCTCCATCCCTCTTGCAGAGATCGGAGTTGGCACACACCCCGCCATCGCTGGTCCTGCCAACGTCTCCCACCTGGACAGCTCGGAATCGGTCGCCCGCATCCACCTACGCAAACGGGACAACCGAGAATGTTTTCTTGTCATTGAAATACAAGCTTCTGGTGGAAGGAGGTGCCCTGATGTTTACAAAATAAAAAAAAATTTAAATAAAAAAAAAATAAAAAATGAAATGTGCCAAGTGGATCACACAAAAGGACTGGAAATACAGTCAAGTCCTGTGTTTCTTGGTGTCTTACATACAGCCCAGAAGGTTAGTATGGACAAACTGCAGTTGCACTGAAACATTTGAATCTTAACTGAATTTTAATAAAGTTCTTTGCGCAAAGTGGTACACATTCGGTTTAGCTGCAATAACTGAAATAATGTTTATCATGTATACCTTTTAGTTCGAGAAGCACTCTCAACCCTCCAGACTTCCCCCGCTGAAGAGAATGCAGAAATATTTGTTGATGTCTGCGACACGGAGAATGTAGAAGCAGGACCATCTACCTCGACAAAACCTTGGCAAACCTACTTAAAAGAAAAATCCTAGAACCGCCACTGGCCGCCTATAAACTCCAATTTAAAAAAAAATTGAATTATTAGATGCTATATCCATCCTCAAGACAATCAACTCGAAAACCTTCTGGTATAGTGACAGCATGTATTGTTGAAACAGAGAAACATGATTTGACATAAATAGCCACATCACTTCCCCTTCCTGCTGTGTCAATTCTAAATAAATTGTAATCATTTTTAGCCACATCTGGATCACTAAGTTGTTTTTATTTATGTATATATATATATATATATGATTTATTTTTTTTAAAGCCGCGTGTCTGTAATAACCAGGATATCTGGATCAGTTTGTGACAAATCAAATGATCAAAATGATCATTTGAAACCTTTTCTGGTTTCATTTGAAACCTTTTCTGGTTTGAAAAAAAGAAAAGAAAAAAAGCGCAGATTTAAGGAGGCGGGAGTTGAACCAGAGGCGTCTATACGACAGAGGGAATAACGGGAATAATAACGGGAGAGGAGTGCGATGAAGTCAGACGTGACAACGGCACGCTTTGAAAAGAGCGTTTCCGTTTTGCCTAACAGTGGCACGGGCGCTAACGGGGATAATTAATGGAGGAGTGCGGCGCTGATTCTTGGCGGAGACGAGGGGGGGGGGGGGGGAGCGGGGG
>OMKL01058121.1:3610-20532 GCA_900302295.1 Parasudis fraserbrunneri | reverse complement strand
CTAATGTGGGCACCGTAGCCATGTTGGTGATGATTGGTCATTATCGCAGCCACAGCCACAGTCACACACTAGCAAATCACCATCTGTAGAGATCGGTCGTAAATGGTAAATGGTAAATGGACTGCATTTATATAGCGCTTTTATCCAAAGCGCTTTACAATTTATGCCTGACATTCACCCATTCACTCACACATTCACACACTGACGGCAGAGGCAACCATGCAAGGTGCCAACCAGCTCGTCGGGAGCAGTTAGGGGTTAAGTGTCTTGCTCAAGGACACTTCGACACGCTGCCAGGAGGAGCCGGGAATTGAACCGGGAACCTTCAGATCACCAGACGACAGCTCTACCTCCTGAGCCACTGTCGCCCCCCCTGAGCCACTGTCGCCCCCACCTCCTCCAACGTTAACTATTTTCCACTGGCGAAAAGTCTTCACCCCTTTTTAATGGGCAGGTATCCCCAGTCTTTCTAAATGGAGAGAGATAATTATGATTAATTATTAAGTATGAATGTACACAACACTCTAACTTAACATATTTACATAGGTTTGAAAACACTGTTCATCTGAAAACTTAAAACAGACATATATGGTTCTTTATCTTAAGGATTCAACGTTATACCCAAGAGGACATTCTTTAGGCGGCAGGCCACTGTGATTATGGGCACAATGGTGTTTCCAGATATGAGGCACATCTTGTAATGCAAGTGAAATCCTGGTTATTGATGAGTAGTTTGCTTAGAAACCAAACTACTATTTTGCCTAAAGCACGGCATATCATATCCATACTGTGGCAAGGCATAATGCTGTGTGCAAGGGTTGTGTGAGTGGTATATAGGCTACTGCAGTGGATGTATCCACTCTTCCAAACAAAATTAAATGCATTGAAATTAAAGCCTTCAGACTAAACACCATTTAAGTCTGTTATGAAATGTCTTGCACAGCCAGTGTACCTGCAGTTCTAGTGACATTCCATGCCATTTGGCGAGTGAATGTGATACCTCACCCAAAAGTGGACAAACTCTACTCTTTAAATATGAATGTACAACACTCTAACTAGCCTTCAAATAATGAGATTTAAATACACCACTCATCTGAAAACCTAACGTGGTTCGTTGTCTGAAAGATTCAAATATTTCCTGTTGCTTTCTTTCTGCTTCTAGGCTCTACAACCATAGAGAAGTATGACCTGCGGACTAACACCTGGATCCAGGTTGGAGTGATGAACGGACGACGGCTCCAGTTTGGGGTGGCGGTGATTGACAATAAGCTGTATGTGGTCGGAGGGAGGGATGGGCTGAAGACCTCCAACATGGTGGAGTGCTACAACCCAGTCAGCAAAGTCTGGTCCACTATGCCCCCTATGTCAACACATAGACACGGACTTGGTGAGTCTTCCACTCGTAGTGCATTACAAAGTATTGTCATTGTGTACAAATAAATACATTATTTAGAGCACTGCTTATACTGTGTAGCTGCACTGTAAAAACTTTGTTTTAGCAAGTGAATTTGTAGGGGACAGAGTGTGCCACTATATTAAACCATGTAAGAATATTTTAACTCAAATTTCACAAACTTCAGTTGATAATAAAAAATATTGCGCAAAGCAGTGGTAAAGCATGTCCTTCTTATTCCAGTGTTAATTGGCAATATTCAAACCCTTTATTGAGAACCTAAATACATTATGTCATGATGAAACCTGCCACAAAAACGTTATATTTCAATATATTTCAAACTTTTAGTATGCCTTACCTGAATTTTATGTTTATTCATTTAAAAAAGTGCATCAGCATTATATCCTAGGTCATAAGAGCAGTGTAAGGAATGAATATTGGTATAATATATCATGAAATGAATACACTTTTATAACCATGTTCACAAACCATTATGCATTCTATTTATCATAGCATTAAAACTCTTAATGCATTATTAAATATTATAAATATTGCGTGTACACTCATAGTGTTTTTTTATGATAATATTGTTATTTAGTAGTCCGAAGTATAACACCTCACAATATGCAACATTATAGTGCCGATAATGTAATGTGACACATGTCATTTAATGTCATATTTTAAAGAAAAATATGAATTGTTATTATTGTCTTATCATCATCTTAAGCACATGTTGTGTTATTGTCTCATTATATTGCCACTTTATACTCTATGTGTATGATTTCAATGGATATTGAGAGTAAAGCCACATATCATTAGAAATCTCCATTAGAATATTACATCAGAAGCTTTGCAATCCCAAAACTGCCCCATGGAGCTAACACTAGTTTCCTGACTTCTTCAGGATTTTAGCTCAGTTAGGCTGACAGGGTCCTGTGAAATGTTCTAAATAGCAGGGATCAAACGCAGATGGTCACTGCTGGCATACAGTGAAAAAAAAATCACACATTTCCTTTCTTGCAGTCCTTTGATATTTTCCCATTTTTATATCAAAGCTTGTCAGATGGCGCCGGCCTTGCTCTTCTTATACCCTGCCTGATAAATATCATATCAGAAACGTTTTTATTCCCAGTTGAAACAGGTCTGGGTAAAAAGAAGAGGGAGATCTTGTCTAGCATTTGGCTCGCTCTCCCAGTGTGGTATAAGGTATCAGCGAGCTCGGCTGCCCAGGAGATTACACTGTATGGATTACCTGTGGGTTCTTTGATGTTCCCTGTTGCACATATCTCTCTCTGCTTTGCTTGTGGTGCACACAGTTTGGGTCTGAATATATGTGAGCTTATTGTCTGCCTGCATGCTTGCCTGGCTTTTGCCTGCTGTGTGCTTTTAGAAGAAAAGCAACAAAGGAAAGTGTATTTTTCCCCTTCCGTTCTCCTGAACCACAACAGGGTCTCTCTGCGAGAATTGTTTCTGCTGGACTATGTTTACTGGTTGGTTTATGTCATTAGGTCTTTCTGAATGCTGTGTTGTCCTGCGGTCCCCTCAAGATCATTTGTCTCTCACCAATAGGAGTAGCACAGTATATAAATCCATTGTATTGAAACATCCTTTGCATTGTTGCTAGTTCAAACTGCTTTCCTCTGTGACTATGGTATGAGAAACAACAATGTGTTTTCATATTCTTCCTGTTTGCTGAATAGATTTGCTTGCCAGCTCTATCGCAATGACTCCCTCACGCCACTCCGTCCTAATCCAGCAGAATAAAAAAAAGTAATAATAAAACAAAACAAAACAAGAAAAAAACGAAAGAAAAAAAAAAAAACTCAGCTACATTGCCTCTGGGTCAACCCTTTCCAGGATCCGTCAAAGCAAGAAGAAAGAACTTCAACTTCAGAAGCTGTTTCATTTCTTTCTATTGATTACTTACTAACAGCTAGTTTTTGACAGCATGCCATTTTCTAAGAAATTTTAAGCATTTGAAGTTTGTTTTCAACAAGCTAATAGAAGCCATTTGTGCCTTAACAGCTTGATACTCATAATAAAGCTTGAAGTATCAAGACACCACTATTTCTAGGTTATAGCAGCTACACTTTGAAGTGCTGTAGGTACACTTACACGTGCACTATTAGCAGTCCCACTGCTGCGCTTCTGTGAAGCTTTAGATATATTGTGTAATCAAACACACTAATCCACTAATCGTATAATGTTACATTTTTGTAGATTTCCCGCTCTTTTCAAATTGAACTCCAGTGCCAGACTACAAAACTCTCTTGCTTCCCTCTGTGATCTGTGCAGGCATTGCTGTGTTAGAGGGCCCCATGTATGCTGTGGGTGGCCATGACGGTTGGAGCTATCTGAACACGGTGGAGCGCTGGGACCCTCAGGCCAGACAGTGGAACTACGTGGCCAGCATGTCCACACCGCGCAGCACCGTGGGGGTCACTGCACTCAATGGGAAGTAAGTTGCTCTATCTGTCTCAAAACTATGGGCCATCCTGGGATGAAGACAGGCTTTACTTATGACACTGAAGTAAAAAAGAAAAGTGGAATTGTCTATTGAACTGTCATGCCCTGTCTGTACATTAGGCTACCTTGTATTGAGTAGACTACAGAATGATTGTACAGTAATCATTCATTTTGCAACAATGGTTTAGTCGCAATGCAAGATTGCAAAATTAAAAGTGTCAAGATTTATTTTAAAAACTTAAAACAGTTGTGGGACAGCACTTTGTTGGCTCTCTGCTTCCCTCCTGTATTCAGTTTTCAAAAATAATAATATCCACCTAGGATTGATTTAGCCATTTTAATGTAGTGAATCCTCAAATACAGAAATCAGAGATATCTGTGCAGAGCTGCTATTTCCAATCTGTAGTACTGGCACATATAGGATAATGTGTTTGCCTGAGGCTATTCTAAATGAGATGTATTGTGGTGTCACCTTCCTTAAAATAGAATGTGTTTTTGTTAGCATAGTAAATAATCCAGACACTCTTAAGTCTAACAGTAATTACTTCACATTTGTTTAATTAAAACTCTGTGTGACACAGTTCAAAAGTAAAATTCATTAAATCCGCACAGACCAGCCATCAGCCTACTTTAGAGAGTGTACCAGAGAAGAGCAGAAGCTGCTGCTGTTGTGCTATACAGTCTTCATTCTTCATCCTTAGTAGATCCTGGAGTTATTTCTGCATCTAGGTCAAAAATAGACAACAAGGAAGTCGTTTCCACAGCCCCCGCTTTCCTGCTGCTGGGCCTGTGAGAGAGATGCACTTTAGAGACTGACGTGCTCTCTCTGGGAGAGGATACTGTCAAGGAAAAGGGCTACCCACCGCTATACCTGAGGCGGTCAAATAGCCTACTATATTGGTGCATAATCAGAATGCAGTTGTGGGATGTATACCAAACATCTGACAAACTGAAATGGCAAACTTGATATGTACACTTAAAGTCATTTCAATCAGAGATCAACCTCACAGGGGTGTAATAAGTCTAACATGTTGTATTTATCTGTCCAGACTGTTTGCGGTTGGCGGTCGAGATGGTAGCTCATGCCTAAGGTCGATGGAATGCTTCGATCCACACACCAACAAGTGGAGCATGTGTGCCCCAATGACCAAGAGGCGAGGAGGGGTGGGTGTGGCAACATACAACAGCTTCCTGTACGCCGTGGGCGGACATGATGCTCCCGCCTCCAATCACTGTTCCAGACTTTCTGACTGTGTTGAGAGGTAAACGCCTTTGTCCTGTTATGTGTTAAAAACACAGAAAGACTTCTCAAGTGTTTACACGGGAGGTGGGGGGGGGGACTTTCCTATACAACCAGAGGGAGTTGAATTTGTTCTCTGCCACACCATATAATTCTATGTGCGATGCTAGTCTTTTTTTCCCACCCTTTTCCTGCATTTTTGAGGCATGCCTGCATGCACGTCATGCCTCAACTGAGAGTGTCATATTTTCCATGGGGCGGTTTTTCAGTCCTATTTTAGAGCATCTAGCACCATCTGGTGGTCGTGATATCTCCCTGCAGCCTGATTGTGATTCTGATGACATAATGCGGCTATTGTAAGTGGGCTCCTTCAGTGGTCATTCACCGCTCACAACACATCAATACTTCACCACTATCATCTTCAATCATTGTTGGCTCATTCCTGTGTGCTACCTTTTTTTTGTCTGTATTCCAAGAGCAATTCAATGATTGTTGGGCAATTACTGCGAGAAAACAACTTGAAATGTTGTCTGGTCATAATGTTTGAGTCCTATGGGCATACATTGTTTTCAAACAACAATTGAAAATTTGGGTTCCCACCATACATGGTGCTTGAGGTTCATTTCTCCATCACCTTTCCCTTGCCTGTGAGTAGTGTTATTTAAAAACTAATAGTAACACAGTCAATGATGAAATTGGTATCCATTTTACCTTGTCCAATGTAATATATTGTAGTGTATTCAGGTACTGAAAAGAGCTTGATAATACACAAGCAGTGACACTTGACATTGAATATTGTTATGGTCTACCCAAAGTCCTGTATGGAGAAAACACAGCAAAAACGTCTAATTATTTCACACAAAAAAAGCGTAACGTTTTATGGTCACCACAATTGTAGGAGTGTAGCAAAGTGTATATACGACATTTTTATCAAAAAAGAGAAGAAAATAGTTTACAGTCTCTTTAGCTCAGAACTGGATGCTTTTTCCTTTTGTAAAGAATAATTTATTCCATTCAGGGAAGAGTGGAGAATATAGATGTGGCCTCCCTCTCAGCAAATTAAATCAACTAGATTGTCTAATCAGATAGACCTCCTACTTATTCATTAATTTAGTTACGCCTATTGAGTTCATTTGACAGAGATACTGTAGTTGTGTTCACTATGTTGCATTCATTTACATCACAAGATATTGTGGAGTACAGTACAGTGGTGGCCTATATAGGTTAGAGAGACTGGCTTTTGACTGGAAGGTTGCTGGTTCCCTACCAGGACAACAGGAAGATCTGGGCAGGGGAAATTAATGAATAATGCTTTCCCCTCCTTCAACACCCATTGCGGTGCCCTTGAGCAAGGCACATATAGTTAACACCTGCTGCTGTTTAGCTGCTCAGTGGCACACTCACTCTCCTGGGTGTGAATGTGTGGGATTGTGTGAGTGTGAAGCTGGGTGTTGCTGAAAAAGCACATGCGCAGCAAGTCTAGATAAAAAATAATAATTAGAAAATCTAAAAACAACAACAAAAAAAGAAATATATACTGTGACACACCTTATGAGTCAAAATCCTGATCAAACTGCTGCTGTTGATTTGATCAACTATAGTCTTATTTTGAATCTGAGAATATTAAAGATCAAGCATAGAACAGCTAAACAATTGGCTAAACACTGTGTCAACCACATGAAATCATTTGTGAAAGCAAATAAATGGTTCAACTACAAATCCCAAGTCATCCAGTGGCACTGGGTGTTAAAAATAGCAAAGAAAGCTCCCTCAAAAGTCTTACTTGCAAAAGACTTTGTGATTTCAAGTTGAACCAGTAAAAGTTACATTAATCTACCAGACCCACAACTCTGTCCCTCCTTGTGTCCCCCTAAACCAATCTCAGGTATGACCCAAAGACAGACACGTGGACAACGGTGTCCTCCCTCAGTGTTCCCCGGGATGCGGTGGGTGTGTGCCTGCTGGGGGACAGGCTGTACGCTGTGGGTGGATACGATGGCCAGTCCTACCTGAACAGTGTTGAGTCCTACGACGCACAGAACAATGACTGGACTGAGGTAACCTGACAGGAGTCAATCATACTGTAGTACACTTTTCTTTTTTTTTTACATTTGTAAGATGCATATAATAATAGATGACTTGCATCGATTGTTTGTGTATCTGTATCTCTTCCAACATGGTTGTCTGTGACCATTGGTAACCACTTTCAAAAGAAAATGCCTGGTTTCTGTGCAGTGGTAGAGTAGGTAAAACACTGAAAAGCATTATATTACTGTTCCACTGTGACTTGTTTACAATATCCAATAATAAGACAGATTCTTTCGTTGATATAGTTCTCATATATCAACACATAGTAACCATTGTTTCTTCCAACATGGAGGACAAACGGGCATTCTAAACATTCTGTGAAAGGCCTCTATTGATTCAACCGGTTTTAAAGGAACACTCCACCAAAAGATGAAGGTGATATTTTTTTCACTGAGCTGATTATTTCACTGAGCTGTATTTAATACTTCCTGGAATATGTGACATCATCTTGACATCACACATTCCAACTCTTTAACTCAAGGGGGTTGCGATTGGCTTTCCTATACAACCAGAGGGAGTTGAAGTTGCCACACCATGTAATTCTATGTGCGACACAAAGTGTTTTCCTTAATTTCTGGAAAACGGATTTGATGTTTGATTCAAGGTTTTGATCTGCCAGCAGTACTGTACTGTACTGTATGCTATCCTGTGATTTTGAAAAGTTTATGTTAGATTTATGTCTTGGCCAAAACTCTGATATGATAAAGAAATGTGGAACTACTCCATGATAAGGAATAAGTGACCACATGTGTGTGTACAGTATGTTAGCATGACATACCCAGGGTGATAACAGGGTCATGGGTATATATTTGTTTCAACATTTTTCACCATGTTATGAAATGAAGATTAATTGGGTTTATGAGCTCAAATAAACATTTTATGACTCCACAGACAGCCTCCTATGTATTTCAAATGGGGGAGCTCCAGAAAGTACCTGCTGATGTCATCAGACAAGAGGACTTGGTTCTCAGGGATTCCATCTTTTGGACAGTTTTTCGGTTTCATAAATATTGATTGACCTATTTGACTATTATATAGTAAACATAATTCTTATAATTGCTGTTGTGTGAAAGGGGGGTAAATGCCACTCACTCCCATGGAAAACAACAGAAACTGCACAGAAATTGCCTTTGTAAATGGCTAAATAATTACCATCTTTCTCCATTTCATATCTGATTGATTTTCATATCTAAGCCTTGTCTTTTAGAAGCTAAAATAGAAATAAACAAGAAGCATTTTGACTAGCTGACCCCCCTCTACAAGACACTTTGTTCACATTGCAATGTCATGATGAAATAAGGCAATGGAACTGTCCAAGATCATAGGGGTAACATCCTGTATGGGCATTCAGTTTTAGGGTGGGTTTCCGCTACAGTAAGACCTTTTGACAGGAAACATTTTGTTAATGAAATTGTTGCTGGCTTTTGTCAGACTTGATAAAGGGTTAGGATTGGGACTTAGTCTTAGTGTTTCCATAAACCTGTTTGGGAGCTTGAATCCACTGAATACCAAAATACTTTTTGGAAATGACTTTTATGTCCCCCAAATTCTTTTTCATTTCAATCTTCTTATGTGCATGAAGTGAAATGAGGTTTTTGAAGAGGGACTCCGACGAGAGACTGTGTTGTTTAACCACTCTGTGTCTTCTGCAGGAGGTCCCGCTCAACATTGGCAGAGCAGGAGCCTGCGTGGTGGTGGTGAAATTGCCTTGAGCGCTTTGTCTCACAGCAGCCTTGGAAACAAACACTGGAGATCAGCAAAGACGAAAGTGGACAAACAAAACAACAGACTATAGGACAACTCCTCTGAGAATCATGTTTCTGTTCTCCCCCTCTGCTTTTCAGATGTTCTGATGGAAACACAGACGGAACATAGCCCACAAACCATTGTTTCTATCGTTAGTGGTCTCCTCAGCCCACACGGGAAGACTTACTCATCAGATTGGAATGCACTGTACGTTCTCCACATTCTCAACCCATCAAGACTTTTCATAGATTTGACTTCGCTATAGGAATGTTGTGCCAAGCTTTTTTCTTCTTCTTCTTCTTTTTTTTTGTTGCTGTGATCATTTTATGAAACGTTCCGTCTATGTCCATAAGATACAGATAATGAACTTACATTTTTTTAATAAGTAATCCTATATTTGAGGGGCAGTTTTACATTTATACAGTAGCATTTCATACTGGTGCCATCATATATATTTTTAGGTTTATACTCATTATATTCCCTTCTTTTAGACGATTGAAAATATGTACTTGTAATACATAGGTGTAACAATGTATTATTCATTAACGGGTGGTCTGAACAAATGTTTGTTACTTTTGGACAACATGTTTTCAGAAGGACCACTGTGAATACTAAATGTGATGAGTTTGCAAATCTAATCCTAGGACAGTTTGCCAAAACAGAGATGAGAGGAAATCACTCATGCACAACTTTTTGCTGAATATGTGTTTTGACCGGAAAACTTTTTTCTTTCTTTTTTTTATTGAGGCTGTAGCTAAAGAACACCAAAGTAATTTGCTTGTTTTAGAAGTCCTGTTACACGTTAAGTGGACGTTTACACAATTGTGAATTATACAGAATATATCATATTGATATTTCACTTTACTGTACAGATATTTGTGAACTTGCCAAAACAGCATTTGATTATTATGTCTAAACCAGGGCAGACTGGATCATTTACAGTGTTCTTTATCTCTGGGCATGCTGAACGCATTTCCATCTGTACAGTATTGGACCCTTTTGTTGATACAGATGACCATTTCTGTGTTAAATCCATACATTCTGCATTTTAAAATGATATGATGTGTTTCCCAGACATGGATCATGTTGAAGATTCTTATATTCATGTTGGGTTCATCTTGCCTGGCACACAACAACCAGGAATAATCCAAAACCTGTAAAAGCCCTGCCTGCCTGGCAGTCAAACAGTCAGAGTAGCCACATGAAAGGATTTCAAATACCATCTCCCATTTTTCAGAGCAGCATCATAAGAACCTGATTTTTGCAAAACTTAGCTAACATTACTTTGATTGGATTTCTTTCTTGTCTTTTTTTGTTTGTTTGTTTGTGATGATTGTTTTGGTTGTAAAAGTTGAATATTAAAGACTCATTCAGAGGGGAATTTGTAATTGTAATTATAACATGATTTTGAGGCCAAATGTCGCTTTTTATCATAATTTTGTACAGCATGCAGAGCTACAAATAAAACAACTTCATTCTCCTCTGCTTGTGTTTTCACTGAATTCTCACTATGTGCAAGTTAGACACATGCTGAATAAAGGCTTATTGGAAGTTATTGACCTGATACTCAATATATTCTCATACAGAAGAGTTTGGAAAGCTTGAATCAACAATGATCAGGGATAGGAAGATTACCCTCAAAATTTAATCTGGAATCCGATTACTGATTACCTACTTAATAACTTTCAGTTACTTCTGGTTTACTTTGTCTCCAAAATCTATAGAATAAATAGTTCAGCAAACAACTTATTCCAGTTTACAGCCTGAAATTTGAATACTTGTATATGTCATTGTATTGTCTAGAACTTCTATTTCTCTTCAAACATGTGTCTAAGTAAGCTAACAGGTAGTCACCCTTTGCTCTCTCTAAAAGTATCTGTACTGTTAATACTGTGTTTGTCAAAGTAACTACAATCCATTAATTAGGGGAGACGAGGGCTAGTTGTCACTTTTTACTCACAGGTACCGTGTATTTCTCAGCATTGCTTATGTTAAATCCATTATCTATAATGATAGATAGATTGAAGTCACATCTGAAAATGGGCACTATTACTTTTTTCATAAATGATTGTAAACAAAAATAATGACCATTATTAATACACCTTGATAACTTGTGACAACTTGCGGGGGAAGGTTGTTACACAGGATGGGGCATGTTGTCACAATACTATGCACTCTGCTGTTTATAGAAAAGAAAAAGAATAATTCTCACTGATTAAGCATCCTATATGTAAAGCAAACATGTTTATTCAGAAAAGGTTACTTAGTGTCAATCTTTTCAAGTTGTAGCCGCTGAAAACCAAACAACAATGTTGCACTAATTACACAATACAGTAAATAAGGGGGAAAACATTAGTTACGACTTTAAATACACCAAAACAACATTGTCTTGTGATATTATTGAGTTGAATACACTTTTGAAATATTCTTTCTCCATTCATACTATTGGGTTTGCTATGTAACAACATGCCCCACTGTCAGTGTAACAATTTTCATTGACATGTCCTCGCTATGGATACTTACTTTAAGCCACACATAGTTAGTCTCAAATTATATCTAACCCCTTCCCTTATATGTCACACCATGCAACCTGATTGTTCTGTAGTTAAAAAAAAAAAGAAAAAAAAAAAGGAAAGCAAAATTGCCATGTTTTAAAATCTTTACTTTTGGGTATCAAAAACACAAAGAAATGTCCTAATCTCAGACTGCCGTGTCCTAGATGGTTGAAACCAACATATATAACCTCTTTAAGTGAAGGTAAACATTTAGAGAACCATCCCGGTCTCCCTACTTATTTTTTCTAATCAGATTACTGGAATTCCCATTATATGTAATCCTTTACTTCTCAACCCTGACAATGATTACATTAGAATCACGAAGAGTAAATGTAGACTACTCTGAGTCAAAAATTATGAAATTAGAATTATGTTAAAACTATAATGTTTGTTGAAAGCATTTGGCCATTTCCTTCTACTTTCTCTGATCACTTGACTGGATATCTACTGGCTCTACTCAAAATGTTGACCAACACAGTAGCTGTAAAGCTCAAGGTGTGACCAGAATATAAGGAGGCAAAATAATGGATCAAATCCCTCTTCGTTGGACCTTGCTGTAAGGGGGGGGCTAGCTCACCAGGCTGGATCTCAGTGGCTGCTGTGTATAAAATAATGGGTTGCATCGGTATGTCTGTTGCACAGTTGCCTGACACCAGATACTGTAGGTCTCTTCTGAATACAATACAAGAACAGGGCTAAATAAGGACAGGTTTATGGAGTCTATGTTTGAGCACGTACAGTACATAACACAGCTTGTTCTTGAAGATTACAAGAAAACTTCTAAAGACACTTGTGCATAAGACTGCACAGTATTGCCTATTGTATGCTGCTATGCCAAGAGCAGAAGAGAGTGGAAAATGGAGTAATGACAAAATAGGATGACAAAGGTTCCATTGTCACAGTGAAGGAGACTACCTCCAAACCCTACAATTGTGCATTGAAGTAGTGCAGCAGAATATAAAACTGGTACTGTTTGTCCAGTTGCAAGTGTTTTGCACTGTGACTGTCCAAGTTCTCTGCAACACTCAGCTGGTTTGTTAAATGCAGACATCCATATCTGCAATGTAGGGATTTGAAAATTACATTTCAAAACAATGAAACAAGATTGTTTTTGCAGTCTTCCACACAGTCCCTTCTTTTATAGATTTCAGCAGTTTTTTTTCCCATTTAATAATCTAAATTTTTCAAAGTCCCCATCCTTCAGATGCATAACGAACATTATTATTTATTTACACAAAACAAGGGGCATTCTCTCTTAAGGTTGTTGATTCATACTGTACATCAAATGTCCAGAATCAAAATGGCACTGCGGCCATGAAGTTGATTAAAGAGCTTTGATCCCAGCTGAGTCATAAGCTTTGGCAGTCACCATCACGGACTCGCCCTCAGGACAATGTGACACAATGCATTAATATCCTGTCCAGGAGTTGACGCTGCCCTACACACTGGTTGTCTGTGCCCATAATTTTACTCCATTTTAACGAGTTCTCTGAAATCTCAGAAAGACAGAAAGAAATAATTAGTTGCAAATAAATAAATACATAAATAAATACATTTTGTGCCAAGTATCTCTATCACCATTACTTTTTTCAAATCTCAAATCATCCACACCAAAGGCATGTTTTGGAACTCTCAACTTTTCAGTAATGCATGCCATGTATGATATCTGACTAACTGAGAATATCAATATCTCAATACACACATCGGCTTCTCTACAGATATTCTGTTTCAAATTTAGCCTAGAAGGAACCGACTCCCAAAGTATTTGGACAGTGGCACATTATCTGATGTTTTGGCTCCATACTCTTATTCAGTTGCTGACAGTCGGCTTTAATTAAGGGTATTTTCAGCCGTATTGGATGAATGTGGAAGTGGAAGTTCCCCATATTTCAGGGTGTCAAGATTAAGATAAAGTAGTCCTTTTTTGTATGTACGAAATTCATATTGTGCAATTACTTCTACAAGTCTGTGACCGATAAAGATCACCAGACTTTTTATATCTTTTTGTCTCTTGATATCTCTCATCTCAGCCCGTTTGCATTTCATTGTAGGCAATATAAGGATGAGGATTCAGCTGTGATAACACTCGGCCCAAAATCACTCTGAACCAGTGTGGAGTACATTGTTGGCTAAATGACTACAATTAAAAAAGGGGTTGAATTATCCAATCAGCCTCCAATCATTGTGTTCCTGCTGCATAGTTTAAGGATAGACATTAACAACTTTAATGGTTGTTTCGTTGGTGGGGAGATACAACAATTAAGTTCTTCATATATGATGTCATATTTAACACTTTCAGGTGTACAATCTCAAATATGAGATTAGAATCTTGAGAACGGAACATTCTAATGATGGTGTCACAATGGCCACTGGCCACTGAAAGATATCGGTATTTGAATGGTCAAATTCAAAGAATTCTGAGAAATCATTAAATGAAGCTTACACTTGAAAATGTTGGGGGGCATGTTGTGGGAGTTAAGTGTTGCTATATTGATATACGTATTTGATCAATGCTGTTCAACATTTGAATAGAGGCCTTGTTTGTGTAATTATATTTCTTCCAACATGGATATCTGTAACCATTGGTAACCACTTTTGAATGAAAATGCCTCATTTCAGTACAGTGCAGGGTAGGTATTGGACACACTGGAAAAAACATGATATTACTGTTCCACTGTGACTTCTTTACAAGCTCCAACACTAAGACACAAAATTATTACATTGTTGTTGATTTAGTTCTCATATTCCAACGCATAGCAACCATTGTTTTGCATATAGCAACTGTTGCTTCTTCCAACATGGTAAACATGGTGGGCATTGTAAACATTCAGTGACAGGCCTCAGCTATTATATAGCTGCTATTATATATATTATATAGCTATATACAGTTATCATATTTTCAAACATCTGCTCATCTTACAGGTAGTTTCAGATTATCTCCAGTTGATGCATAACAATTGCAGTTTATCTATTGGCACTTCTCTCTAAACAACTGTTAAAATCCCTAAGGTTACTATGGTTTACAGTATTTGAATTGACACACCACTTGGGAATACTTCCAGGCTGCAGATTTGCATCACTTTAATTGGGAGGCCAGTACAGGGTCCAGTGGGCCTATTGTGACTGTTCTGCATGTGAGAATTTATTCTTCAAAATCATTCAAGAAATATTAACTGAACTATATCTGGTTCAAAACAAAGCAAAACAAAACATTGATTTTACTCGAAGATAAGTTACATTTGAAACAAATCATCCTGAAGTGGAGGGACAACGACAAAAAGGGGCTGTTGTTTATTTCTTTACTTTCTAACCTCTTCATCCAGTATGGCTCAAAAGAGCCTCAAATTGAACCTGTCAGTATGCACTTAGTAACCATTGTCTTTTCACATCCAAATGTAGTGACTAAAAATGGTGCATACATGTTGCTGTCCAAATACTTATGGAGGTCACTGTATGTGGCTGCATATTCTTCTTTTGGGTGCTGTTGATAATGCTTCCCGTGTTGATGTCATACTGTAAACTATCAAGAGAGGGTGCTGTTGCACTGCAGAGGATGCACTGAACCACTCTTGTACTGCCACAAACACGCAAAGATCCCCCTATACCATTGCTGTTCATAATAAATGTCAACCGACATTAAGAATGCCAAGGACAAATACTTGAGCTAATAACCCTGCATAATTATTGAGACACGATGATGAAATATAGGGAAATTGGATGCTAAGGTTCCCCCCCACCCCTCATACTTTGAAATGGGTGTCTTGCTGAGTTTTAAGAGGGGTACAGCACAAAGCCCACGAGCCAGATGGGTTCTGACTTGAAAGATGGTAAAGATGGTACATCAAGTGTTGAAGCACTATTGGCATAAAAAAAAATAAAAAAACTTAACTGTGTGGTAAATCTAGACACATAGTTCCAGCTGTGAGTGCTGTTACTGGCCCATTTTGGCTTACTCTTTTCCTCTAGGTGAGTATGCAGTCCACCTGGGTATAAGCTATTTTATTACAGTTTGTTATTATATTAGAGACAGGACAGTGATGAGATAAAGATGCAACGGCATGAACTGTGATTTGAAATGAAGGATGCACCGATAGCACTTTTTCACTGCCCATATAGATTCTTAAAGTATAACTTAAAGTATCATGCGCTACAGAGTATGATAATCTGAAACGACCTGTATGACCCATTAGTTTTACTGAACATTAAAGTATCATGCACTACAGAGTATGATAATCTGAAACGACCTGTATGATCCATTCGTTTTACTGAACATTAAAGTATCATGCGCTACAGAGTATGATAATCTGAAACTACCTGTATGATCCATTAGTTTTACTGAACATTAAAGTATCATGCACTACAGAGTATGATAATCTGAAACTACCTGTATGATCCATTAGTTTTACTGAACATTAAAGTATCATGCACTACAGAGTATGATAATCTGAAACTACCTGTATGATCCATTAGTTTTACTGAACATTAAAGTATCATGCACTACAGAGTATGATAATCTGAAACTATCTGTATGATCCATTAGTTTTACTGAACATTAAAGTATCATGCACTACAGAGTATGATAATCTGAAACTACCTGTATGATCCTTTAGTTTTACTGAACCTTAAAGATGTAGGCCATTTGTTTTGGGGTTATTGGACAAAAATGATTGAGATATAATCAGTTTTCTCCATTAGAGCCTAAATCTTTCTACTGTATGTCAAAAATGCAGAAAATCTTAGTTGCTTTGCTTTGATTTCTTACCTGTTACACATGGCTATTTGTATCAGGTTTCAGTATTGGGGAAATTCTCCTGACCCTGGTACCCTATTTTAGCCTGGTACCGGCCTCATCCAATGGGACTCACTAAAATCTTGGTATCTCATGTACTGCGTCCAATGGGCAGTTAAGGTGGGGCATGAGGTCCAATGTGGTTAAGGTTTTGGGTTAAGGTAGCTGTGGATTTATACATGAGATACCAAGTATTTAGGGAGTCCTTCATCTCGTACCAGTATGGGTGCATCCCTATTTAAACCATGGAACCACCACAATTATTTTCTTGACAAATCATTATAGCACATTCATACGTATTCATTTAGACTTATTTTGAATAAAAGTTAAACAGTTTTCATCTATTAGTGGTAATTGCATTACTAAGGCAATGTGCTACCCAATCTCTTAAATATAGCTTCATTAAGTTTAATTAAGTCAATTTTATTCATTTTATTTTAATTATATCTCTGCTATTAAGGGAACTTTTTGCTCATAACTATTATAGCTATGATCAAAAATATTTGCACTGTCTCAAAAGTTGACTCTACTGTACCTATACGTTGGGACTGAGAGAGAGAGAGAGAGAGAGAGAGAGAGAGAGAGAGAGAGAGAGAGAGAGAGAGAGAGAGAGAGGGGGGGTGGGGGGGGGGAGGGAGAGAGAGA
>OMKL01057921.1:7500-10215 GCA_900302295.1 Parasudis fraserbrunneri | reverse complement strand
ACACACACACACACCCACACACACACTCACGCTCGCATTCGCACTCGCACTCACACTCACACACCATACAGTATATCACACATAACTACATAGGAATCAAATATAGACAGAGGGTCGATATGCTTTTGAGGACATTTTATGGGTACAGAAAACATTGTCTCCACTACACTGCCTGGCTACATTTTACAGCAGAGATCAAACTAAATCTCGCCAGCTGCTTGGCCTTTCTCCCTGACAGACCGGCAGTCCTCAAGCCGCTAACTGCAAGTCTACGGACGTGACCAAGGCTGCCAAACGTCAGGACCATTAGCCTCCATTCATAGCCAAGGCCTCTGACATGATGGATTGATTTTATTTTATCTTAGTGTCATGCACCAGAGGAGCCCAGCCCACACCCACTTACAAGACACTGCATATAATCATTGCAATGGTGCACAACATAATAATCCTCAACACAAAAATCACCAATGATATACAAACTCCTTTTCACAGAAACAAAACATTTTGTCTTTTTACCCAAGCCTTACAAATATAATTTGCCAAAAATAAAGTACCTCCAAAAATATAGTCTTTCATGATCATCTAACCAAAAAGAAATGAACAGAAATAGATGACATTTTATGAAAACATACATTTCTTATTTCATCATATAAAGGACAGTGAAACTATCAGCCATGGGCTTATAGTTGGCCTGTTTGTCCTGTCATATACAGGTGGAATGAACAACCTCTCTCAAGCATAAGCACATCTCTCTGATCTCCATTAACAAAAGTGATATCAGGAGTATTGTGAATATTGAATAAACCCCAAAAAAAACATCACAAGTACCATGAATCATTTCGGGGGCGTCACTTGTGAGTCTTCGTACAGACACACATGTCACGGTGACACCTCTCTGACAGCTGAACAGCAACCAAATCAATGATATGATCACATCTCCCACAATACAAGTGTTTATATGCAGTGCAGCCAACATGTGCAGCAGATTCTAGATGCTGACGTGAATCCGGCTGCAGGAAGATACATTGTGGGCGATGGCTTCCATTGTACCGTGAAGCCAGTATGTGCTCGCTGGGTGATACCTGCAGTCTCGCTTCAACAGCAAGGCAGAGGATATTTTCTCGCCCGCGGCGGTGTTATGATAAAACTGAATGTGACAGTGAATGATCAGCAAGCTCCAGGGATGCTCTGGTCTCCCCCGAAGCCTCGGTCTAGATCGGTGTTGTTTGGTTTTTATATCGCACCGAGGAGGATTCTCCTTGATGTTGTGTGTTGCATTATGGGTTGTAGGTCTTAATGGATGAGAGTGTGGAGTCTGGTTCAGAATGCAGGTTGAGTTATTATTATTATTTTTTTGTTTTTTCACTCCCGTTCGGTTGCACAGGTCATTAAAGCCATTCCAACCAGCACCCAGAGCCTGCGGAGTGTGCGTCTAGCTTTCCAGCGGCTTTCCTCTCTAAGCCCAGGAAATGATCCTGATCGCTAGTGGCCAGAGGGACTTTCCTCCTCCGCAGAACCAGTGGGAGGGAAGCCCTCGCTAGCTGCCAGACTGCAACGTTCGCGTAGCCGCTGTTGTGCATGTCGATGAGATGGGTCCATCGATGAGATGGGCAGCGTGGATTCACTCCACACTCGGAACCCCTCCTTGGCCTCGACTCGAGACAGTATCTCGAGTGGAACGGGTGCTCAGTTTCAGCCCTGACAGTGGTGTTGTTCACGCCTCTGAGCACATTCAGAGGGGATATACTGTACGTACTGTACTGCACGTCAGAAACACAGGGCTCTTACTGCCTCTCTTAGCTTCATGGTCCACGGAGAGGGGAGACATGTCTATTAGCTCAAGCCTGTTGGTGCATTCAAGGCCTCCCCCCCACACACACACACACAAACAAATCAAAATATATTCATGCACATCCCCCACCTACCACACACCTAATTACATATATTTCAGTATTACACAGAATATATGCAATTATGTATGCGTCATCCATCACAATGTGCACAGTTGCACAGTCCTTTTCCCAGCCCCTACAGCATGTGAATGTATTGCCTGCTGACAAGGCCCCTAGCTGTTCCAGTAGCCGTTGCTGCGAGCGGATGTGAGCTGATTGATAAACCCCTTTTTCTCAGGAAGTTTATCTTCCATCAGGAAAACAATGGGACCCCCTATGCGTGATCCGGCCCTCCGCTGAGGGAACATATTCCTACATGACCCCGGCCTTTTTCAACGCTGCACTCTGCGATCGCACAGTAATCCACTGTTCGACTCCGTTCTCTGGTGTCGCTGAACGGGGGAGAATCGGATCTGAGCTGATCACAGATGGTTATCGATGGCTGCTCTGGAAAGGCACAGTAAAATCAGTGGCTGTTTTGGGGGCTGTCCACCCTATTGGTATTTTATTTTCCTGGGTTTATTTTGATCAGATACAGCACTGTGGTAATATAGTAGTACAGTGGTTATTTTCACATCATATACAGTATAGTCACTGTAGGATAGGCACAGGAAACATCTGGAGTGGGATTCAAACCTATGTAGTCACAGATAAATGCACAGTGGTCTCGTTACCCACTAGACTACATGAGGCTACAGCAATGATTTACTGTATCAGGATGTATGGGAATATATCAAGGGCTTTGAGGCAAAGGGCACAATTAGCTAATTATGTGCAAATTAGGTGTAAGTATTTTGGCTCTTAACAGAACAGAGCCCTCCTC
>OMKL01057921.1:0-2500 GCA_900302295.1 Parasudis fraserbrunneri | reverse complement strand
GAACAGAGTCAAGTTTTCACCCAAGGAGAGGGAGCGAACGTCCTCGCTAGCATAAATGACACCTGTAAAACCCTGTGTTCATTTCCCATTCTTCTGAGAGTGGAACGAGAGTGTGTGTTTGTTCTTACCCCCCAAATCCTCTCTGTCCTCTTCCTCTCCCCCTCCCCTCCCCAGATGACGCAGTGACAGGGGAGCTGTCCAAGCTCCTCCATGACATCAAGAAGTGCCGGGACAGGGATTACTCCTTCGAGGAGCTCTGCCAGACCATCTCCTCCCACTCTGTGGACAGCTTCAGCAGCGGGCGCCTCTCCGACGAGGAGCGCAGCGAACGCCCCAACGGCACCCTCACCCGCGCCAGCAAGGTACAATCTGCCGCTAGCTCGGATCTGGGGTGTAAGGGTGTGTGTGTAGAAAAGCTCATACATGGGAAGCCATTTTGGATCTATAGCTATTTGTTGGCATGACACGTCTTGAGAATACTATGAATAGGAAGTGTAGGTGGGCTGATTTTTTGGAAGCCATTTTGGATCTATAGCTACAGGAGGTGTTGTGTATAGGTATGAGGTTTGGTGCACAAGAGGCCATGTTGAACCTAGGTCTATGTTTAAAGAGTGTCCCGCTCACTGTTCTTGCAACAAGGACATCAATTATTAGTTACTAATGTTTGACTCCTCACAGACCTTCATCAGAGTCTATAGACTAGATTCTCCCCATTCCTACGCACCCACGCTGAGAAGTTTCGATGCGCAAGTTGCTCTGTCTGTCTGAATCTGCGTCTATGGGAAGTGAATTGGAAAGCTGATGCAGAAGAGGCCATTTTGTTCTGGGGTATCAGTCATTAAGAAAAGAAGGGAGTGGCACATACTGCATATATTGAAGTGCTTTTATTTACTGGTGCCAAAAAGACAGACAAAGCTCCCACAATATAAAACATTTGCCTTAAATTTGACACTTTGAATATTGTCTGTTGAAGAAGTTTGCATACCTGTACAAGACACACACAAATAATTTCTTCAGTGGATCCCCATACGTTCTTAGGTTATTGTAGCACTGGTGGTCCGCGGTGGTCCAGATACACAGCGGAGCATGGGAAAGGACTGTGGAAGGAACATTGCTAAACTGTTATTGTATATGTCTGAGAATGCTTTTGTGGTGGGCCTGTCTGACGTTGTGATATTGTGGTGGACTGCCACAAATTAGTCGAAGCATGGGAAACACTGACTCTCTTTTCATGCTAATCCCCTGTGGCATTCCATCTTCAGATTCAAGAGAACTTTATGGTCCATTACTACAGTAAAAGCGATCTTTGGCTAGTACTAGGCTCATCATTAAAAACAGACATTTTATATCAATCAGGTAACTTTTTAAGTTCATGTTTAACTTTTTATCAGACGACGGAACAAAGACCACACATAAAAACAAATGACAAATTGGAGCAGGACTTGAAGAGAATTCACATCAGTAGTAATGTGCTAAGTGCCAGGTTAATACCACATCTCTGTATTATCTTTTGTCCTTCTCTTGAGCTGTAAGATCACAGTGCATACAAATGGCTTTTTAAAACAGTGCTTCCAAGAAGGATTGGGATCAATTCACTTTCAGTTCAATGAACTCAGGAAGTGGACGTTTTCAACTTTTGGCATGAAAAGGTTGTACTATCCAACCACCTGACAAGTAAATATGATTGGGTGTTCTTCTATCATCCACAAACTGCAATTTCTCTAAAAAATGTTTAATTGATTTAATTAAAACAGCACTTCTAAGCACAGGGGACCCAGAGCCTTTGTGTGGAGGCCGTAGTAGTTTAGCTAGCTGACCAACAGAGGGCAGTGTTTGTCAGTGCTACGCTAGCAGGCTTGATGGACAATTTGAGCATTCACTTGTTGTCCCTCAAGCACAACATCTCTTCCTGGTTTGCTTGGATTTGTTTGTAATTGTGATCCACTGTTTTTCAAACAGGTATTCACAGGTATTCACAGGTATTCACAGTCATAGCCAGCGGTCATTACTGTTTGACCTTCCCTCCTTTTTTTTAATGCTTTTTGTGTGTAGCTGCTTATTGTGTGTGTGTGTGTGTGTGTGTGTTGTGTTGTGTTGTGTGTTTATGTGTGTGTGTGTGCGCGCATGTAGTGAGAGCCAGAGCCTGCTTGTCCATTAGACTACAGTACTTTCTCCCTCTCCTTCTCCTGTCTGATGAAAGCCTCCCAGGCAGAGAGGGGCGACGACGGCCAACGCAGACATCTCGCCTAGCGATCTGAGGAAAGCCCTGCCGGTGGGATGTGAGGAGAGAGAGAGAGAGAGAGAGAGAGAGAGGGGGAGAGAGAGAGAGAGAGAGAAGGAGAGAGAGAGAGAGATATGGGGGGAGAGAGAGAGAGAGAGAGAGAGATAGGGAGAGAGAGAGAGAGATAGGGAGAGAGAGAGAGAGAGAGAGATAGGGAGAGAGAGAGAGAGAGAGAGAGATGAGTAGAGAGAGAGAGAGAGAGAGCGATGAGGAGAGAGA